>JAHDVE020002731.1:0-20725 GCA_022606495.2 Halesus radiatus
GAAACAATTTCCCTCAGAGCATATATCGTCTGTGTGGAGGGGTGTGTAAAGTGAGGTAGACAGTGCTTATGCGCCTACATGGAACGCACGCCTCTGTCTGTAGATCATTATCTAAGCTATTGCGAAATCATTCTCTAGCTATATCTACATATTGAATTAATTACTCAACAGTCTCTGAAGGCGTATTGAAATGAATAGGTGTACGGTATAGTGTTTTGTTCACATACTCGTATACAAAATATTAAAGATATTAAATAACATAAGTTAGGTACCTGGAACCTTAGTTCCCCCAGAGGAGGCTCTGCATAGGGGATCCCCTGGAAGCTGTAGTACTCCTTCCCTTCCTTGGAGGTCGCCACTGTCCCTTCCAGCTCTCCCTCCAGCACCTCAACCCGGGGGTTCCCCACTTCCCGACACTGACACACATGAGTAACTATAAATAATATAAATAAAACATTTAGTATCATTTTACGAAACGACGCCATGACTAAAGAGAACGAATGCGACTGTCGCATTCACATACGTAAGCGTAGATAACATTAATTATATTATCTAGATTGATTATATTTACTAATCTAGCTAACCTCATTTCAGAGTAGTAGATACTCTCAGTATCGCCCTGGTGAAAGACCACCATTCAGAATTGAAGCGTTGCTTGAAATGGCTTTAGCCATGTTTGGTGACCAGATCTGCCAGATACTTCTGCCACCTTCTTCTTCAGCATCTCCTTCCCCTCTCCATACCCTTCAGCCTCACAACATACCCCAATTGGGGATGCCATAGTCTCACTGGCTTCGGTTAACAAGGAGCAGTTGGGACCCTTGTGCGGTATTCATATAGCAACAAAAATCTACTGATCTTACCTACTTTTATGTGAATACCGTACAAGAGTCCCAACTGCTCTCGACCGTCTGGAGCAAGTGATTTATAAACTTCAATAAATTATTCCAAAAAAGTAATATTCATAATAATAATAATAATAATGTGTTTATTTCAGCTGATCAAAGCGGTGAGTGCAATACTCTGTCTGCCATATAAAATAATACATTTTTAAAGAATACATGATGTGGAATTAGAATATTAAAAAAAAAAAAGTAAAATAAAAAGGAGAACATATTTAGCACTTATGCTACGGTGGCTTGAGGGAAATTCTCCATCTATGGTGTAGAGGGGGGCGCTCGTAAAATATTGACAGATGTCCCGTAACAGGTGTAAATAAAAACCGGAAAGGAATATCCGAGACACTATCTGACAATTTCAAATAAATTCTGGTAGAATCTTATAGTCATAAAAAAGGTAGCAGCCAAAAATGAGGGAATTAATTAAAGATGTTATTAACTGTTTTTAAAAATCATATGATAACGTTAAAAATGACGGGACGGATTGGGGTAGCCGTAACAGGGTCCCGGATAGACCATGAGGTCGTGGGTTCGAGTCCCAGCTGCTACTGTTATATCTTTCTTTTCTGTGTCTTTTCGATTTCATGCATCATTCTGAGAGTTGTTAATATTATTGTCTTAAATGATTAAAAAATGGCTTAAGTATTTCTAAATCAAATATTTATGCTATAAATCACCCTAAATCGAAAAGTTCGCTCTGATGCCCCAATATAAATATAAATCTCCCATCATCCCATTAGTAGTTTAATACCTTAAAATATATGATTTTTTATCTAATAAATTCTGTAATCAAAGAACACAAGCGATATTTAAATAATGTAGGTTTTTCTGAATTGAACATAAAGAAAACCTATATAATAGGTAAAACCGCCCGTAATTTTAATGTTAGAATCAAAGAACACATGCGATATTTAAATAATGTAGGTTTTTCTGAATTGAACATAAGGAAAACCTATATAATAGGTAAAACCGCCCGTAATTTTAATTTTAGAATCAAAGAACACATGCGATATTTAAATAATGTAGGTTTTTCTGAATTGAACATAAGGAAAACCTATATAATAGGTAAAACCGCCAGTAATTTTAATTTTAGAATCAAAGAACACATGCGATATTTAAATAATGTAGGTTTTTCTGAATTGAACATAAGGAAAACCTATATAATAGGTAAAACCGCCCGTAATTTTAATGTTAGAATCAAAGAACACATGCGATATTTAAATAATGTAGGTTTTTCTGAATTGAACATAAGGAAAACCTATATAATAGGTAAAACCGCCCGTAATTTTAATGTTAGAATCAAAGAACACATGCGATATTTAAATAATGTAGGTTTTTCTGAATTGAACATAAGGAAAACCTATATAATAGGTAAAACCGCCCGTAATTTTAATGTTAGAATCAAAGAACACATGCGATATTTAAATAATGTAGGTTTTTCTGAATTGAACATAAGGAAAACCTATACAATAGGTAAAACCGCCCGTAATTTTAATGTTAGAATCAAAGAACACATGCGATATTTAAATAATGTGGGTTTTTCTGAATTTGTGAAACATTTGAAAAGTTATAATCATTATTTTGATCAAATATTTCACATAAAAATGAAATAGTTCTATGCCTAAATTACTCTCTCTATCCTCAAACAATCCACCACCTTATTTGATCTTCTGTTATCTTTCGTGGTTTTCCCATCGTCTATATAATTATGTATATTGTACGAGTATGTTTCTATTGTTATATTGGTGTCTCCCTCTTAAAATTGTATCTCTCTTTTCTCCATTTTTACGTCTATAGATAGAGGCACACTCTTGTTACTTAATTAGTATATTTGAAGTTCCGAAGATGATTCAGTCGAATGGAAATTAGTTGACGTATTTATACAAAAATAAAAGCGGATTCAAACAAAGTGCATTTTCATTTAATTCGGATATATTTACCGTTAACTCAAAATTTCCCATTTCCTCTTAATCCCTCTCTCCTTTGACGTTCCGTCTTTTTCTTTTTTATGTGTTGTCCCATTCTATTATATGTAAGCATATATCTGTTCTTTTGTTTCATTATATATTTTGTCTCCCTCTTATTCTATTTTGTATTATATTTCACCTCCATATAAACTCAATCTATGTATTTTTGTATATTTTTTAATTTTACCCCGATGAAGCCTGTGTTAAGCGAAACCGGTTGGTGATCAAAACAAAGCTTTTCTTTTATTTAAGAATATTCAAATGTTCATTAGTAATAATGTTTATAAATTAGAAATCAAAACATGAATTTACGTTATAATTCCCGCTGACCGCTTCCACGTCCTCCTCTCCTCGCAGCCAGTGGCGACCCAGCGAGGGGCTGACGCGTGCAGCGGGCCGAAATGGGCCGTGCACCGCGCACGCCCCGCTAATGAACCAGCGAAATAATTAACTAATTGGATGGGCGACCATCTCTTGCAAGCACCGTCGACGCTGCATACTTTAAGGATGGGTTACCCTAACAGTGGCGGCAAGTTCTTCAGTGCCACAGGTTTTACGGTTATACGGATATAATAAAAAATATATTAACACCAAATACAAACTAACACCGAAACCACTCAACTGCACTTAAAACACCTGACCTAACATTTTTTTAAATCAATTTAATATAATGTAATTTAATATTTTGTAAATGAAATCCTCAGCACGGGAAATCCCAGTGAGGATATCTTTATTTATTGTATTGTGATTAAAAAAAGAAGACAATAAAACATTATTATTATTATTATTATTATTACATACAACTGCTAACTTTACACCAGCATGGGAGATTTTATATTTTTTTATAATATTCACCTTTTCTGTCCAAAAAGGGTCATGGCCGAACAACTATACATTTATAGACAAAATATTTGTGTTTTTTTCGAACTCTTGTTCTCAAACATAAGCCTAGTTTTTAACCCTTTGGACGCGGGAAGCGCACCCTTGCGCCTTACCATATATGCCCTGTATGCGGGAGGCTCATCTGTGCACCCCAAAGCTTCTATAGTTTAAAGAGCCCTTCGTGTGACAAAAGACAAGGAAAAGAGGGTAATCTAAAAATTATAATGAAAATTTGCAATCAATTGACATGATGGGGTCATTGGGATTTAGAAGAAACCAAGTAAGTTAGTTTCGAGTTTTTTATTGTGAGTTTCACTTAATTACACTAACTATTATTTTTACTAACTATTTCTACGGGTAACGACCGGTTTCAGACGGTTCAAGAGGTGGGTCAGCAGGAGGCCAGAGGCGCTAGACTGCTGTCTGGTGGTGATTGCTACGGCTGTGGGTATGCGCCTTGATGGGACCACGGTGTCGGAGGGCAGGAGGCGAAAGGCACTCGACTGCACTCGAATGGTGGGCGTTTGGGTTCGGCGGTTCCTGCCGAGTCGGTGATATTTCGTCCCGCAGCGTTTCGGGCTGGGGAAGAAAGCGGCCCGCTTGCTTTGTAGGAGACTGAGACCTCGACTACCTCAACTGAATCGACTGTCTCGACTCCCTTTGCTTCAGCCAAAGTCTGCCTTTTTAATCATATCCGAACGTGACGTCGGGTTCTTTCGGTCGCCTGTCTCTGCCGTCCGGCGGCTTGTGATTGGCTCGTCGTTTCTGACCAAGTTAATCCCCTTATCTGCTCGCTTCTTCTGGCGACTGCAAAATTTCCAGAATTTTAAGCTGGGTTTTTGTACATCAGCTGCAGGTAGACAGACCTCAGGTACCTTATTGGGGATTAGAGTAAATCGGTGTTTCCCGCACTGACTTGTATGACAATATTTAAAAAAAAAAAAAACCCTTTTAGCACGTTATGCTTTTAAATATTACGATTAATTGTTTGATGGCTGGTGTGGTGAACACGGAATATGAAATGGAAAAAAAATAGTTTTATTTTTTTTTTTTATTTATCAATACATATTTTTTAAAACGCCCATTGGGTTTTTACAAACATAATGACATAATATGCAGAAAGAATATATAGTAGGTACATAATTTATTTAAAATAGCTGTGCGATAATTCTTAACTGATATTAGATTTAATTATTGTAAGTTTAAAGCTCAATTCCTTCAAGAAATTATATAAATACAATGTATAATAATTTAATTTTTTTTTTTAAGCCACTTTATTTTATTTATATTTATGCATTATCAACCGGTTTCGGATGAACTCGACCTTCATCAGGAACGTACATATATAATATAAACTAAATTAACATACAGAGATATATCATAATGAAGACAGTGAAAGTGGGGGAAGAGACAGTACATCACAGTAGAACAGGACAAAGCATCAGAGAGGGGGCAGGTAGAGGGGTAGGTTAAAAAATGTGTTTAATTTAAATTATAATGTCAAGTCACAAAGTGATTGCTTTCTTTGATAAAACAATATTTTTTGTAACACTAACACAATTAATCTAATATGTAAATTATTATACATAAGTAAATCCATGCATTATTATTATTATTATAATACCATATATTCTGCGAGTGTTAGTATAATGTATTTTTATAAGTTTATTGGGGGAATTGAGCTGTAAACCTACAATAATAATTTATTTAGTTTTATTTCGTATATACCCACCAACAAACAATTCATTTCAATGTTTAGGAGCATTACAAGCTAAAGGGTGTTTTATTCGAAAAAAAAAAATTTACGCCACCTGTAATCGCGAACTTTCATAATGACTAAAAGTTTTCCCCTAACAAGTCGTATCACTTAATAAGAAATAAAAAATAAATAAAATGTTAGTGAATATTCCAAGAACAATGGTTTACATATTACGAATAATCTAAACAAAACAATACTCGTGTATAATTTATGTCTTCTATATTATTACTATAACAGCACAAATAGAACATTAAACAGTACAAACAACATACATATGAGTACCTACATCCCAGTGGCCATATAGGCTGAAAAGCTGTGCCTACTCTAAGGAAAACGAACCGTAAAAGAAAATAAAATACAATGGACAAAAAAATACAAACTTCTATTCAAAATCACTATGTCCACAAATTTTGTTGATATTTTTAGTCACAATAATTCCAAAATTGCTTCTCTTTGCCAATTTTTGCCTTTTAGTTTCAACCCGACTCTGGTGGTACTTATGACTTCCTCAACTCAATCTAGTTTTTTTAACGGGATACATAACGCAAAACCATGCATCTCCATACTGCTCGCATTGCAGCTATAAAACATGCCGCTTGCATAGCTAGTATTTATCGTGCAACGAAATGTTCATTTTGAAATCAGACACAACACTCACAGCCTTCCCTTGGACATAGAGCAATGCACGCCACTGCTACATAACTATATGAAACAACAATTTAACATCCTCCTTATATTCAAATCCCTATATCAAATGCACCACCAATACAGGTGCTTACCTAATTACTTTGCTTATGCTTACTTAACTATTTCAATTGACACAAGACGACAACCAGACATGCCAAAGCAATTTTTCACAATGTTCTTGCCCCCTTATTACGTATACAGAAAGTATAAAATAAGAAATACGAATATCTCACATAATTGGTATTACAAGGAAACTTACAAAATACACTTTTTTTAAATATTTTATGTCAAAATAATGTTAAAAAGTTTACTATGCCACTCCCGCCTCAAATATGGTATACTAGGATGGGGATTGGCAACTACTAACCATATGAAACAATTGTGTAAAACCCAAAAGGGTATTATAAAGACCATTTTAAAATTCCCCATAAGAACGCCAACAAAAGACATTTTTAAATCTTTTGCAGTACCTAACATCCAAAATATCTATGCTAAGAATGTTTGAATAAAACATTTCAAAAGTTAGAAAAAAAAAACAGAAGAAATTTAATTTTTCACCACAAAAGAGCCAACCAAAATGGCATTATGAATATTCCTAAATTTAAAACTGCTTTTGGATAAATGAATTATAAATATCTCTCCACTAAGCTATACGAGGTGTGTTCAAAAGAAAAGGTGAATTTTGAATTTTCGCGGGCTGTGTACATTCGATTATCGATTTTTTTGTTTTTGTTATGTTGGTACACATATGTTTATCATATGTTAGCATTATCAGCCATTTTGTATTAGTGGTTTATTTTTGACAACTGGAAAGGTTAGTCACGTTTTTGTGTGTTCTTCGATTTTTTACTTTCGAAAAAAATGGATAAAAAAATATGTATCCAATTTTGCGTTAAAAATGTAATAAAGTGCTCCGACGCAAAGAACGAGCTGATGGCCATACCGAAAAGCGCATTCCAGAAGTGCTTCGAGGATTGGAAGAAGCGCTGGCATAAGTGCATTATATCTGAGGGGGATTACTTTGGAGGGGAGAAAATGGATATTGATGAATAAATAGATGCTTTTCGAAAAAATTCGAAATTCTTTTGAACACACCTCCCTATTATATAATATAATATACATAATTCCCTTTCACAGGCCATAAACACAAATCAAAACCTGGCTCAAAGAAATCAAATGAGAGTTATCCAGCATCTTGAAAAGAACTTCGTAGGAGTTTAAAAACAAGCAGTTTTGAAATAAAACCTAGTCCGCCTTAGCACAGGAACCCCTAGTGAGGAGGACTAAGAAAAACACTACTAATTGTAGTTTTTAATTTTTAAAACTAAATGAAAAAGTATTTATTGAATCTAAATAAAAAAAAATTAAATGTGTTCGTAATTTTTCACATCAATACTAAAATTAAGATGAGTAATAAAACGAATTTACAGTTTTTTTTAAGACCAGTCATCTGTCAAAATAAAAACAAGATACATTATGTACAAAATATCCATCGCCCACAAAAAAATTGGGTATCATCCGAACCGGCATTGCTGAAATTCCTCGGGCACCAGTGGAGCAGGAGGGATGGGGGGGATCAAGATGACGGGGTGTTTCATGTTGATAGTTGTATTGAAAGAAGGGTTGTGTGCTGTGTGCCGGCGTTGACAGATTTGATTAATATCATTTTAAGTCATGGTGTTGCTATTGCCCATTCAATGATGAGTTTGCTTTTATAGACATATGTAAAACGTTAAAATTAAATCTTACATTCATTCATTTTATTGAAATATAGTAATAAATTTTTACATTTGAACATTTTAAATATTATTACCATGCAGAGTGGAGTTTATTCCGAAATAAATCATCTGATTTTTTAAATTATTTATTATTATTATGTTCACATTTTTTTTTAATATTTAATGTCGGCTGTTATTATGCGTTCAGTGTACAATCTAAAATTGTGCGCCCTCCCTCACAAACAAGATCATTAAAGGAAAACATTGTTTAATGAAATTCCGTATGAGAGCACCCGTGCGCCAACTTCTTAGTTCTTTTGTGGTTAACAATTATTAATTTTTTTACAGATGTTCATTTTCATGTATTTAAAAAAAATGTCAATTTCAACAATTCTATTTTATAATATACATACATAATAAATATCTATATATATATTCTATCTATATATTTTTTAATTAAAGATGTACGTACCCCCATGAAAAGCTATGCTTGTGTGTACGGGGGCACGTTTTTTTTATCTAATTATTTACAAGTTTAAAGAAAATGAATATTAATATTATTTTTATTATTATTAAATATATTTTATTTTAGTTTATGATTTCCGTATCTTGTTGTAATATAATAATAATAAATATAAGTATAAAAAGAATTCAATTAAATACAGAATTATGTCTATCAACATCAACCATGTATTTCTGTATTATGTTCAATATATTGTATATTCACCCCTGGGGAAGGTTCAGGTTGAACCGAAACCGGTTGGACGAAGAAATAATAAAGTGGAATTGAAACAAAGTTATTTTATTTTATTTATTATAATTATAATTATTAGTTTTTGTGCAATTTAAAGGGATTTTGTATGAGTTTTATAAGTACCACCCCATCCTATTAAACCATATTGAATTATGAATTGACAGAAAGCAAATTAGGTCATTCTAAGTAGTTCTTTTTCAGAATATGTCTCAAACAGCTAAAGATGTAGATCAATTTTCGAGCTCTGTTTTTAAGAATTGTTATATCGTTATATGTGGTATGGTATATGTTACACTCATTTAGGGAATGTTTTAGACTGACGGAAGTAGATGAGGACTTGTAAAAGAGGAAGAGGAAGGTTGGGAAATACCTTAACATAACTCAAGCTATAAGCTCAATTTCAAGGCGGTACTAAAACACATTTTCCACTCTGGAACGTGGTGCATATGTAGGTTTTTAAAGGAGTTGACCGCTCTGTCACGGAGGTTGTTAAATCAATAAACAGATTTTAGGCAATACAGCCCATATTTTCATCAGCCATCCCGGTCGTTCAATAAATCCCTTAAATTATTGTTTTTCATAGCATTTCAAGTTTCTGCCTCTCCACCCTGGCAAAAGAACCCTCCTAAATTGGTATCCCTCGTTGGTTTAAGTGTTCCAACGAGGCGTATCAGATACACTACGCTTCTTCATGTAGAAACGAAAAACACTAATGCAGCCAAGAACTCACCAATTACAGCGCGATCACAACATTTACCCACTACGAAAAATTAATAGGCTAGGATGACTTGTATAGCTCAAGAGCGCTGTACAAATACTACTTGCTAGGGTTTATCTTATTATGTACAAACAGATTCAGGAACATACTTACTGTACGAGACGTGTAGGCCCGCACAAGGGACTGTAAATATTTAGGCACCGGCACACAGGGACGCATCACTATTGTGATTCGCTAGTCCTCCTGAGAAAGGTGTTTGGTTATTTACAAGTGGGGATGTCGTCACCCGGAGCGTACTTGATTTGCAGCACCGGCCAGAATGGTCGATCGCTTTAGGTGGTGTCAGCTGTCATATGAGCGAGGCTTGCTGCGTATCCGGGACGGCATTTGGGTCGGACCAGTCGCTGCAAGCTCGTAGGTGGGCTGGGTGGCTGTCGGGCTCAGGTTGCGGCATATCCGGGGACGGCTTTAGCGTCGGACTGGTCGCTGCAATCTCGTATGTAGGCTGGGTGGCTGTCGGGCTCAGGTTGCGGCATATCCGGGGACGGCTTAAGGGTCGGACCGCTGCAAGCTCGTAGTTCACATGAGGTAATGTCAGCTGTTGCTGGGTGTAGAGACTATTCCTGTCTGAGGCATCCAAGGTGAAGCAGCATCTCGGCGGAGGTCTCTCGCCTGGTGAGGAGAGTGGGTCTGGGTAGAGTGAAGATCTCTCACTTGGTGAGGAAGGCAGGTCCGGGTAGATTGAAGATAAATGATTGTGGTCGATTTTCATGGTGAAACAGCGTTACAGTGGAGATGTTACTTGGTCAGAGTAGTGAGCGGGAATAGAGCGCGTGCCTATGTGCGTAAGATTTTTATAGGGCACAGGGAACATTATTTGCAGGTGTTATGAAATCATTGCATTTTGTGGTGCAATCTTGACCTGGTTATTTACACATGTTGTGCAACAATTTATATTTGGTTATAAAGAAATATGTTTTATTTGTTTAATTTATTCACTCTAGATACGTTTGATACTCTTTCCTTGTAGGTCACTCCAGATTAAAACATTAAATAAAAAAAATTCAGCTTGAGAAGATATGATTTTGCACGCGCAGGACACAATATTAGAAAACACTCCACATTGCATGATATTGCAGTAACTGTTTAAATCGTATTTGTCATTGACATTATATGTATTAGAAGGTTATTGGCAAAAGAAAAGTAGGTATTCATTTGAAACATTATTTTATTTGAAATATACGATAATACTTATTTACAGTTACAAATATTTATAGTTATTTACGATGTCGCGGCCTATGAAAAGTTTCAATTTTTTCTGTTAATTACTTTGGGTTGGCACTAACGGCTAGCTTGGTATGCAACTGAACCATTCATGGATATGACTCTCCGAAGAGATAAGATTGCATGGACATACGTAATAGGTACTTAAACAATGTAAATTTTATCATACCAACCTTATCATTTGTAATAAAATGTATGGTGTATGTCTAAATAAATAAATAAATGAAAAATGAAAAGGGTTCGTCACGCCTCATTTCTCAGCCTCCCGTCCGCCCTGAGCGGGAGACTGAGCAAATACCGCACACTACAGCAATATGCCACGCGCCGAGATGAAGACGGGGAGATTCCTGCTAATGATTACTGGCTCACTGGCTAATAGCTAATAGCTGCGCCGACGGCAAACGCATGGCTTCACGCGACCAAAAGGTCCCGCGTTCTATTACGAGGGCGATCATTTATGAAACCAGGAATGATTTATTTCGCGCAGAGTGGCCGCGAAATGTTCATTAGCGTTGGCCGGCGGCCGCTGCAGATCCAACTCCAACTCTGCTACACTCACTGAACACTGAACAGACACTACCTAGAATTATTAGTTATTAGCTAAAATGATGGACCCAATTATCATATTTCCTGAATTATACGTTTTATATGAATGATCTACTTGTGTAACGACAGAGAACAAAACAAATTACAAATTCTCCAAAACAGAACAATGCGAATAACACTAAAGCGAAATAGATATTCAAAAGTATCTAAAACGCTACAGAAATTAAATTGGATAACAGTGAAATAAGTTCTGACACTGAACGCAATTAATTTTATACATAAAATAAGAAACAACTTGTTACCAAAATATTTTTCTAACAATATTATTTATAGCATGGCCATTCGCACTACAAAATAACAAAGCCAGTTTATTTTATAAAGGGATGCAATGTTATAATGTTTTGCCGGACCCAATCAAAATTGCACCAATGAATAAATTAAAAATAGATTGTAAAAACCACATTAAGTTAAGCATGAATAAAATCCATACATTTTTAAGTTTTCATTAGCCATATGTAAAGTACTCAATAGTATATATGTAACAATAATTAGTTACATGTAATAGTACATTATGTTATCTTTATTTTTATTTTTTTTATTTGAATGTACATATAACTAAAATAAAATAAATAAAAACCAAAAAAAGCAACTGAAACAGGAGGTCTGAAAGCTTTGAATCCCACCGCTAGATCGCTCATAGTTGCACAAACGACCGCTAGAGTGATTGCGCCGCCAAGCAGCCATTTCGCGTCAGTTGTGAGTAAAATTGCTAATGTACAGCACAAGGTTTTTTGTAGTTCTGTGTTTCGGACTCAATTTTAACATTGAACCGCCACTAGAAAGAGCATTTGTTGTTGGTTTCACCAATTTGAACAAACTGGATGTCTCCGTAAAGGAAAAAGTCCGGGCTGACCGCGTGTTTCACAGGAGAACGTGCGAAATTGAATCGATCATTTTGAATAACCGTCCATGGTGGTCAGAGAACTCAAATAAAATGTGTGAATTAATTTTTTCGAGCTTCTGCTGGGGATCGTAACCCCCACTCCAATTCCCCTGGTGAGCAATACTCCTTCACTCACCACGGTCACTCCAATTCAAACTTCCATAAAAAAGATAATAGTACGACAAACTTGTAATTCAAATTCCGTGCTAAAAATCCTGTCCGTATTAATACTCCTCGAGAGTGAGTCCGAAATGAATCCAATACGTGCGATTTGAATTAAGCGACTATGGGACTTTATGTTCTAAGAAATAGTTCATACAATCCTATACTCATCGCTCTTCAGTGGTATATCATGGGAGCGTGCAAACCTTTAGGGATCGTTATGTCTATCATTGTGCTATAGGTTGTTATTAGAATAAGTTAATTACTGAAGATGTTACTTATTTATTTTTTTTTTTTAACGTTCAGTTACGTGTTTAAAACATTTTTTTTTAAACCTACGATATTATACTCATTAGCCACAGAGGCTTTGGCCATGAGCGTCTCCAGGTTCGAGTTCTGAGTTTGGCGAGCATAGTGTCAAAGTAGTTGATACCCTATTCTGAATGTTTGTACCGATTTTAAGGAAGATTGATGTCGTCAACTTAAAGAATTCTCCAAGGCCCCAGACAGGTCAATAAGTTCCATTTTCAACAGAAGTAAGTAAAAAAAATAACTTGCTTCGGCACACGGGCACGCTCACAGCACACTTCGTTCAGATTATCTCTTCAGTGAATTCTGATGCTGAGGTTAATTATTGTGCCGGACTTTAAAGAGACAAGAGCGCTCCAGCGGCGGTGACGCCATGCTTATTTTTTGATTGAAGTGAAAATTTGACGTGAAATAGCGATTCGTCAAGGAACTAGAGCATATTTTAAAAATGAATTTTACATTTTTGAGGTTTTTTTTGCTCTGCACAGGAAGCGTTGTTGTTGTTTTGCTATTGGGGAAATGGAGGAATGAATTAGACCCATGTTGTAAGATGGAGGAAACACATAAGCCGGTAAGTCATTCCACAGCCGAGTTCAGTCAGTTTATAAAAAGTATCTAACCGCTAATTTTTCCGCCATGCATGGGGCTGCGTCAGGCGTGTGCTGTTGAACATGCAGTTAATGCTGGCTGTGCGCTGTTGTCAAAATTGTAACTAGTTTTCGGAACACATTGAATTTATTTTTTATTTTTAAAGAAATACAAACATTTCTGGGTTACTAAATCACTTGACAATATTTTAAAATATTCTACTACCATCACAGTAAGCGGAAGATGTTGCTTGTATCGTATGGACGACTAAACCAGCCGAGGAATTGAAGTCACGACGTCTGGGTGGGACCCAGACGCGATGCCAACTCAGCCACTGACCGGTCGAACAAACGCAACATTCCCACCGTGTGTGTTCGAAAAACTGCAAGCCTGCCATCAAAATAGAGAATATTGTCCAAATGAACAAAAAATATCATCCAAATATACAGAAAATATTTTCCTAATTAATAAAAAATATTGTCCAAGTGGGCTATTTAAGGGCAAGTATTTGTTCGTGTGGTAAACAATAAATATAATAACAAAATTATTCAAGTCGACAAAAAAATTGTCCAATACTAAATGTTATAAATTAACAAATTTTAAAATACGGTGATTTTTAAAATACGGTGAATTTTAAAATACGGTGATCGGTGAAATACAGATTTATTTTGTAAAATATGGTTAAAATTTGGGAAAATTTGATAATGCAAAAATACTGGTGGATTATCGTTAAATACGGAGATATATATTGTCAAAATTGATACGAACAAAAAACCGTAATTTGGATCTGGGTAAATTAAAAAAATTATATATAGGAGTTCTACGAATTAAACACAATAACAATGAAGAAAATATTATCGAAATAGACATAATCGTTCAAATAGACAACAAATATTTTACTACACAATATTGTCAAAATGGATGACATAGTTAAATATGGTGAAAGAACGGAAATTTTCAGTAAAATTTGGTAAAATATGGTAGAATATGGTAAAATATGGTAGAATGACGTAAAACATGGTAGAATATGGTAAAATATGGTATAATATGGTAAAATATGGTAGAATGTGGTAAAATATGGTAGAATATGGTAACATTTGTATAATATGGTAAAATATGTTAGAATATAGGAAAATATGGTTAAAATATGATTAAAAAATGGTAAACATTGGTGAATTATGGTTATGGGTGAAAACCAAGACCTGGTCACCATAGTATTAATAAGTCTTAGTTCCATTTTAATCACTTTCTACACTACAAGTTTTTTTTTAAGTAAGCGTGTACTAATAACACAAAATTGAGCTAAAATAGCCCAAGGCCGGAGTTTAATAGGAAAATATGATATGTGGGGCGATGGCAATGAAAAAATAGCTTATTGCATTGGGCATTGCCTGTTACTATAATTCCTCCATCGCGCTTATTTCATCATGACAATTTAGTGAATTATTGAGTCGAGGTGATTACACTCGACTCTGATTATTAAAATGACGATAGGCATAAAATGCAATGGCTAGTTTGGACAGACTTCAGATACCTCAGACCACCGGCGCGCTCAACTCAATTCACTAAACTCAACTAAACTCAACTCACTCAGCTGTCAATTCGACGGCTACAATAAATATAAGATGGCTGAAAGAGGACTTTCGGATATAAATAATTCTAACAAAGAAGGGTGACTTTCGAAACAATATTTTGATCCTTTACATACCTTATTTCTCTAACTCTCTACACACCCCGGGTCGGTTCCCCGATATTTTGCACCCTGTGCAGTAAGTACTGATTACGCCCCCCCCCCCATTTTTTTTTAAATTAACGTCAAGAAAAAAAATTAACAAAAAAAGAAAAACACGATAAACACAGTACATTGGGCGGGAATCGAACACGGGCCTCCGGCGTGGTATGATAGTATTCCATCACTGAACCACAATTGCTACGCCATACAGTGTCATTATTATGCTATAATATTATTTTTTGGAAAAAATTGTCGAGGATAACTTGATTTATTAAAGCAATTAATGCTAAAAAACGACAATAGAATTTCATAAAACCTACCTTACGATAATGAGGCCGCTGGGACTTGGCAACAACACAAAAACGTTGATAAAAAAAACTTTTCATATAATAACTTACTGTACGCACAACTTTAATTTGTTTGCAAGTATTTTATTTATAAAACCCTGAAGAGGGTTCAGACTGAATCGAAACCGGTTGGTTTATGTATTCAATGAATTTGTGCTAAAACAAAAATATTTGTGTTCAAATCAAATTATGTCTGACAACGTGATTGTTTCCTGTCAAAAAATGATAATTGTATTTGACAGCCCACCAATCTTCCTAAAGACTAGAGATGACCAATATCTAAAACGGAAGTCTGTCACTGTCACTGCGACTCCGGTTACCTATTTAAATTATTGCTGCTTTTTTAACCAATTCTCGATATACGGAGACTTATATGTGATATATATTTTATTTTTTTTATTTTTAATACATAAGTTACGTATGGTTAAAAAAATAACCTTTTCGTTTCTCTGAAAAATAACATCTTGCGATTCAGTGACTGCAAAGTCACCGGGACAATTTAATAGGGACAGGAATATTGACCATCTCTAACTGCGCCATTTGAACTATTTTGAACGATTGTCTGGACTCCTGATTGGATATTGGCTGCGTAACGCGGCGCATAGGGCCCCAAGCAAACGAAAATTTTCATAGAAAAACAGGCTCTACGCGCAACCAACTATTATGCAATTTGTAAAATAATTTCGTAACAAAAACTTTTTACATACATTTTTTGACTTCAGCTACCTCAGCTAGTATTCTTATAATATGTTCTCGTACAATAAAACGTATATAATATTCAAAATCGACGTTTGTTGATCTAGCAGAAAATGTAATATTTTATCTCGGAAGTACATTCGAATATTTACTGTTATTTATTTATTTCCGACACGGACGATCACACAGTAATTTTGAATTGTAATTCTCTCAATCATCATCGGCTCATCAATACCATCATGAAAATACGATTATCACCGTGTTGGTAGGTCCAATAGTCCACTGGTCCACACATCACAAGACATAATAATACCCAGGTAGGTGGTATAGGTGCACACACGCAGGCAGGTGAGGTAGGGAGATAGGTGCGCGTGGTGAGGGCCAGTTGACACTCCATTCGCACCTCTCCATCGAGCCATCGAGCCATTGAGCCATTGAGCGAGTCATTCTTCATTAAGTGCCGGTATATTGTTGTTGAAGGCTCTATCACGGCCGTCACCGTGCCAGGGAATGTCAAACATGATAGATTACAATTCAAAAATTCTCAATGAAAAATAATAATTACACACTGTTAAAGTGCAATCAAAAGACATTGAAAGGTACAAATAAATCAGAAATAATAAAAAAAGGGTTGTTATTTTCTGAACAGCGGGGAGGACGCGCTAAAAAAAAAATAGTCTATAGCCGAGCTCACTACGTCAAGCTCGGTTCAATTATTATTAAATTATCAAAGATCATTTTGTGGCTTGACATTAATTATACTTAAATGAAAAAAAATTCTTTGTTTAAAATCACATTATTGAATAGGGAACTGTTCAATTTCTTTTTTTTATCAATAATGACGTTCAAACATAAATACTAATATATTTCCTTTTTTTTCTAAAGTGAGTTTTCATAGTTAAAATAATTATTAAATATTTTTCAAAGCCCGCCAAAACGCTTCAAATCTCTGACCGGTCGGTTTTGATTAGTTTTGAGGTTAGAATGTCAAATGTCAAAACAAGGATGAGTTTTACGGTACATAATTTTATTTTCTATGCATACTAAACCATAACTAAACATATATAATAAAATTATATACCTTTTAAGAACTTTAACTTAAAGAATAATAATAGTATTGAGCAGTAATATTATCCTAGCATCCGTATTGATAATTGGTTTGCTCGTGAATACTCTAATTTATTTCACTAATAATTGTTTTTTTTTTTCATATTGAACAACAATTATAGAGCACAAAGTCACCCAAATTAAGTTTAAATTTCGCCAAAACTAAAAATATACATATTTAAAAAAACAAAAGAAAAGTAAAAATGTCCATACTAAAAAATAGAATGTTTAATAGTTACACAATCTGTAAAATTATACGGACATGAAAATCCTTCCATAAACTCTATCGCTAAATTAACAAATTGCAATCAGTATTCAACGCTGCAGCAAGACTTATCACCGGCGTATATAAATATTCTCACATTTCAGAGCATCTCAAAAATCTCCAGTGGCTCAAATGTCCTGAAAGAATCCAGTTCAAGCTCTGCTGGATGGTATTTAAGTCACTTAACGGAATGGCTCCGGCTTACTTATCAGAACTGTGTATTCCCGAAAATACCAACTCACGGCAGTCCACCCTTAGGTCAGCAGCGTCATCGGCTATCGGCAGGTTGAAGGAACCAAAGCGCACACCTAATACTAAGTTCGGTGATCGTGCTTTCGGAGTGTCAGGACCTAAAGCCAGGAATGAACTGCCGCATGACTTAAGAATTATCAAAGACTCGACAGAATTCAGAACTAAACTTAAAACACATCTTTTCAGACAATCGTATCCATAAATTGAAGAAATTCACCTGTAAATTGCTTAGCTAGGCTAGCCGGTTAGTACTTACATAAGGTCATTAAATAAAATATATAAAAAATAAAAAAATTAATAATAAAATAAATTAAAAATTCACGCATCGGTGCGCAAATGCGTCCACAGCCCGCAACACTGTAAATAACCAAAGTGTAAAATAAATTTTTAAAAAAAAGTTAATATTTATTAAAGGCTTCTTACGCTTTTTAAGGTAATTTTATAGATATTTTCGAGTCCTAAAATTAATTTTAAGAATACTTTTCAGTCCTAAAAATTAATACCAATAATTCAATAAATACCACCTCTTCTTGTGCCACCAATCATCTAATAAACGTAACATCAATAGAAAAGGAGAAACAAATAACCATGTATAACTATCATCTCTATAAATAAATTTTTCTAAAACTGTGTTCATTTGAAGCGACCTGCCAGGTAAGTATGTTTTTCTGTATCTGTTTGTACATAATTAGTCAAGAAATATTTGTACAGCGCCCTTGAGGTGACTTTTCACAAAAACGGCGCTATACAAATCATCCAACTATTATTATTATTATTAAATATAGCGAGAATGGCATTTTTAAATACAAAAAAAACTTAAGATAATCCCCCAAAGAATTAAATTCTGCCCGATGTCGCAATACAGTTTTAAAATTTTTATGCTTCATTATTACAAAAACACATTAAAATTCCGTGCAAAGCATCTGTAGATAATTCATATCTTAATTACGTTAAAGTCAGTAAACTCATGTTTAGGAACTCTGAAAATAAATCATATCAAAATAAAATAAAAAGGATCTTTTCAAAATCTTGAGAATGTTTTCTGGAATGTCAAAATGTTCGTATTTAGTCCGCGACCCTTCGAATCTCATCCCCTGGATCCAACTCTCAGATATGTTTGTTTAGCGGTATATATCACTAAATACAAGAATGCCCGAGCTGAATGGTGGGCGATTGGAGATTGAAGATGTCTGATGCCAGCTGTCACATTTTTTCAACTTGATTTTTTGTCTATAGCGAGATATCTTTTTGAAATATTTAATATTTTGTTCAGTTTGTTTACTATGAAAATACGTGAGCGCGATGGATGAAAGTAAAATGACGGACGCGAGTCATTGCCTTTGAAATTCATCTCGACACATTTAAATACTTTTTAATAATTGCCTACAAATTCCTAACTAATAACGCAATTTAAAAAATATATCATTTTAAGCCATTTATCTTCTGAAACCTCCTACTTACATGTTATGAAAATACATATGGTGGGTAAATTTTTTTTGTATGTTCTTATTTTTTCTAATATCTTATTATAATTTAAAATTACTTTGTGGTGTCATTGTTAATAAAATTTATGAGAAATACTTTGTGTACACTACTGTTTATTATATGAATATCAACATCCTTCGGAAGCAAAGCTTCCCTAATCAGGATACACACTATATACTTCACTTCCGAAACATGTTGATTTTTATATATTAAACAGTGGTGTATACAGAGTATTTCTCATTAATTTTTATTATCTTTTTGGTATAATTCCCACCGGGTAATTAAGAATTCAATCAAAATGTCAAATGTACAGCTTTTACCTATTCTAATTGATTTATTTATTTAATTTATGAACGCCCTATTGGGACTTTAGACGGAATAGTAGGTTACACTATGCAAGTATAACAGTTTATAAATTGTTTTTAAACAATGTCAATAACTCTCAATTTAAACACGAAACAGAAGAATACACAAAAAAAATTAAAAAGATGCAGTCGCGACTGAGACAAAATGAGTAAAAATTATATTAATAATTCTCAAGGGAAGTATGAGATTGATAGAAATGTCGGAATTCAAGTAGGTCTCGGTAGCTCAATAGATAGAAGTCCTGGATAGACTAGAGGTTCTGAGTTCGTGTCTCAGTCGTGACCGTATCTTTTTATTTTCTAACTTATCATTGGGAGTTATTGATGTTATTTTAAATAAAAATTAAGCGTAATGCTTCATTATGTTATTTCTGATTTTAATATTATATATTTATGTACAATCTAACTTAAAATCTTTAACTTACCTTTAACATCCATGTATTAATACAAATAAACCAATATACTGCAACTAACTGATACCAGGTATACCCACGCACTGGCCTTGCCTATGTGGGATTTTTTTTGTTTTATATACATTACACATAGGTTGTTCAGATGTATTTATAATAAAATGTTAAAAAAAAAACAATATGTTTATAATCATTGTACCTTATTTGTGTGAATGTATCTTTCAAAAAATGAATTAATAAATAAAATAAAAAAATAAAAAAAATAAATAAATAAATAAAATCAATAAAATATCATCAGAACAGTACAATTCTATCGAAAGCTTTCATAAATATTAGTATTTTGTGTGCAACAGTTGCAGTCCCAGAGTACATTTGACTATAATACTTCAATGGGAAGTAATGCAAAATCATGCGTTTTTGTCTTGAAAATTTGATGGCCTAGAAATATCATAGATATAATTAAATACTGCAAGTCGAACATACCTTGGACTTTCGTTTAACCGGGCATTTTTTGGTGAGTCTTTATAAGCATAGAAAAAAAATTAAGTGTCGGACCTAAAAAAATATATTTAATGTGCAAAATTTCCTACTTGCAAACTCCTTTTCCGATATCGTCGTAATGTTTATTGTGGAAAAATAGGTTTCTTAGAAAATGGCAGAAAAACATTTTAATAATTATGCCTGAGCTTTACAAAATAAAATAAAACATCCATTTTGGTGATGTTTTTTGGGTAATTCGACGCATGCGGTCGATGTTAAGCGGAAATTTCAACCTTATCGCCACCTGCATAAGGAGTGCGTGATTTCGTTCGAATGATGCATTTATTTTCGATTAGTAAAGCATAACATG
>JAHDVE020002732.1:0-16053 GCA_022606495.2 Halesus radiatus
AAGCAACTTGTTGTGGACTCAACTTTCAAACTGCCATATTACGATAATGAACTGTTTTTGTGTTTAATGCATAAAAATCCATTTATATAAAAAAATTAATGTAAAACAAATTTAATAATGTTATTATTATGTTCTGCAAGTATTTTTATTTTTTATTATTGTGACAGCTGTTTCGGCGTTCAAGGCCATTTTCAAACTGCGGTTAATCCACATTGTGACGACTCATTTATATGATTTTATTCACTCCCACCCCATTCTAATTTGGACGGTTTTTTTTTAAATAATGATTTATTATCGGTAAAATGAATTTAGTTAGAAAGTAATCAAAATTCTCTATTCTGTGAGGTTTTTACATTTATAATGTGTTTCCCCGTATTTAAATGATAATGTTTCTTAATTGATATATTTAAACGTGTTATATTGTTTTGTGAACATACTGGAAGTGGTGAATAAATAATTTTCCTTACTTTATTAATTAATGTTATATTAGGATCGTTAGTTCGTTTATTAATTTTTTATTTTTTCATTTAAATTTAATGTAAGACCCTTTCTTTCTATATGGTTTGTTGTTGTCAAGCGGGGCGCGATTATTCACTAAGAGATGTTCAACATAACAAAAAAAAATCGATAGTCGAATGTACACAGCCCGCGAAAATTCAAAATTCACATTTTCTTTTGAACACACCTCGTAGTACCCTTGTACAGTTTATGCTGGGTTTTACCCGAGACTCCTTTAAGTTTTAGTCAGAGGGAGTTCAGTATTCTTTTTAAGTTTACCCATGGATCTACTCAGACAAAATCTTGACTTAATTTCCAGGACATTCTTGGGTTCTTTGGAAAGAGAAATTGGTTTATAACCGGAGAAAGCTTTAAGAAGATCCATGCGTTATTTGACAGAGTTTCTAGAAAATCCCAAAAGGTCCAAGGACTAATCTTCGATAACTTAGGACAGTGATGCACAACCTTTTTAGGGCATATTTATATATTTTTAATTCGTTCGCGGGCCGCAAGGCGTTGGGTACATGCAGGTTGACATGGTTAACTTTGCAGTTGGTGGTATTGCCAACACATTGTTCCTTTTTAACCGCCCTGCCTTTGGGTTATTTTTCAAAAAGTAGGTAAAAAACATCGGGTTTTTTTTCCACGTACTTGGAGTATCACTGATTAGCGGCGTGAATCATATGGGAGAATACGAAAACAACCGAACACATCCGTTAGCTTCGGCTTACCCCGGCACACTAAAAGCGATAACGCAGGAACGAACTTGATGTATACGACGTATCACGAACGTTTTGTGGGTTTCGGTTATCGTTATTTTTTAACCTGAACGTACGGGATACGGTTTGTTGCGTTTGGGCGATGATATAGCAGCCGTATCACGTACGTTCGTATGGTTAGGGCGGTTAAATAGCGTGTTGTTAATAAATTAAAGTTAAATTTAAGCAAAACCAAATGAACGAATATCGGAAATAAGAGGGTGGAGAAATTTTGAAGGAAGTATCCGAAATGAAATATTTGGGTGTTATTTTAGATTCCAGACTGACCCTATCTCTAAATAAAAAAATATTCTTAATTTTATAATTAATCGACCCGGATTATTTCTCCCCCTTCTCCTTCCCCTCCCCAAAGGTTGGACACGTGCCTTCAAAATTTAAACGTAGCATTAAATAAGTAACGTATGTACATTTAAAAAAACTTAAAAGGGTTCGATTCAAGAAAAACGCTTAAAAAGTCTCACTACTCGGAAGGATAAGAAGATATTTCAGCGCAGAATCCTGTAAAATTATATACAATGCCACCATTGTTCCTGATATTAATTGTTGTAGCAGTATTTTGTTCTTGTGAAAAAGAGGAGGATTTTAGATTTTAGGATTTTAAACCAAAATAATATTTCAAATTTTTTAATCATTGAAGAAGATAATATTAACAAATCCCAAATGAACCATGAAACCGAAAAAACAACAGAAATTAAAAAGATTTCAGTCGCATCTGGGACTCGAACCCAGGACCTCTACCTATCCGGGGTAACCGCTTAACCAACTTAGCTAATGAGACCAGTTCAATTTACACCATTTACACCGATATTATACGTCGTGTTCAAGATTTGTTAATATTATCTTCCATTTTTATAAATCCCACATTATTGGCTGCTATCCTTATGATGATTGCAAAGTTTCATCCAGAACTCAGTTGTAATCTGGATAGAGTCTCTGTTGTTTTTTCGGTTTCGTGGTTCATTTGGGATGTGTTAATATATCTTCTTCAATGATTAAAATATTACAATGAGGTTTACAAACTTCAATAAGTTATAAAAAAATAAATTAAATATTTCAAAGTTAAAAAAATATCAAGGGATCTAAACATACTGTCTTTTAAGCAAATGATAGCTCAATAAATTTTAAAAATTTTAACGGCCAACAAAATTCTGAATTCTTGAGAAATATTTATAAACATCAACACAGACATAATCGCTCTACAAGGAGAAGAAATGACATAAAACTTCTCTTTCGAAAGAAAACAAAATCGCAAAACTCATTACTGTATAGAGCCATGAAGATCTTCCTACAAATACACAACAATATAAAAGAAGAGGAAAATGTTTTGAAATTTAAGGACGTGACGAAATACGTAAAGTAGAATTTTTAATGTCGTAATTTTTAAAGTTTGATTTGTATATTGTGTCTAAAATTGTAAAAAAATGTTTACTTGTAGATATTCTGTTCATATTAGAATACATGTAACCAATGCACATGTGTTCTATTTTAAGTTAAATAAATAAATCAATCGTAGAAGAGATGCACAATGCGCCGTAGGCGAAAATTTCCTGTATTCAAGGCAAAATCAATAAATGCTATTGATTTTTATTATTCAAAAAAATGCTTGTAGTTTTGGGCGGGTGATTCAAAATAGACCGACAAAAGTTTGTCGCAATATCTTTTTGGGTTTTGTAAAACAGAACGGAATACATTAAATACAATATGATCTGAACGATTGCTATTAAATTGCTATTATTACAAGGTTTAAGGTCAAATCAATAAACGGTGCTGATTTTTTGTAATTCGGAAAGTCAGATTCCTAACAAAATTTAGTCCAAAAATCTATTGATTCGTGTAAAATACTATTCCGCACCAATTTGGAATTAACAGATCCCATAGTCGCTACGTACCACCCGGGCGAGGTGTGCACGCTTCCGTGGTTTTCCGCTGATGCGCTATGAGGTAGATTTTGTATGAACTATTTCTTAGATCAATAGGTTTCACAGGTGCTGAATTCATATCGCATGTATGGGATTCATTTCGGACACGCTCTCGAGCAGTACCTATTAATGTGGAAGGGAATTTGAATAGGTTTTAGTGCTGTACTGATTTTGCAAGTAGGTGTGTAAACAGCTATTGATAATTTGTGTTATTAGTAAATAAATATGATGTTAACTAAAAATGCAATAACTTGGACAAAAATCAACCAAACTTAATGATTTTTTTGATATTAAACGTAAAAAGAATTGTATCACATGCGTCTAATAAAAAAACTAAAACTACTAAATACACAGAGAAAAAAAAAAGAAAATTATATCGCTTCACAATTGTGTTTTCCCGTGCAAAGGTCATGTAGTCCCGCCTTACAGCGGGGGCATATGAGGAAAATTCACTTTCTATTCGCTTTCTATTAATGCGATGGCCAATACTCGCATTTCCGTCATCACTGTCTGCATTTATCAGATCGAAGGACTCATCATCCGCAATGTCGCTGTCCTTTGATACATCTTCCGGGATAGAACTGAGATCCGACGTGGTGAAATATATCGTTTTAATTTATTATAATAGGAGAAGCAATATAAATATATATATATATATATATATATATATATAGTTTACAAGATATACTCCAACTGCAATACACCGCTCTCAAGTGGAACACTTGCTCTTGTAAGGATCAACAAACGCACACTGAAGAAGGCAGCGCCTAAGCGGTTCGTCGCAATTTTCGTGACTAACGCTTGCAGCGCCATGGCGCTGCGCAGTACTCTAACGGTTAAGGAGTGCGATAAGAGGCTGGGTCTGTAATGGACTGAAGTATCGCAGCACAGGAACGGCTGGAGACGCCGAATGATTCCTCAACTCGATCAAGAAAAGAGGAAGAAATTTAAGAGTATACTCTTTATACCTGGACTGCAAACACCGCGAAGCAAAGCCCAACGAGCATCTTCGGACCGAACATCTTCAACAGCATTATTTTTGAGGTTCTTGCACTCCTCAAGCACACTCTTCTACTTTCACGGATAGAAGAACTGAACTCTCTTCAACTGTCCAGTGTACGGGCTTATAATGCATTCTTGTATCCTTTATCAGCAGTGGCGTGTTCCTATCAGAAAACTTAGTGTCAGCGCTTTTGGCACAATCATTTTGCCATGGAAATCGCGATAGAATTTAACGAATTAATGACACGAACCGCTGTTTGTTGATTTTAATTCATTAATAAAAAGATTTTAAAAAATCTTTTAACCACATCATTTATAATTTCTTCAAATGATTGATAACTTTGTGGCATCATTATTAATTATATAATTGAAAATACACTTTGTATATACCACTTTACTTAAAATATATAAATATTTCAAGTATAGAAAAATGATAAAAAATTTAAAACAATAATTTAAGAATATACAAAATATGAGCATAAACAAAAAAATTAACATAATACAAAGTGTATTTTCAATTATACAATACATAATTTATTAATTAAATTTAGTCGTTTCTGAATAGATCAATGTTTTATACCCCTAAATTGTTGTATTTAATTTCTTTTCGTGTTCCTGACAGGACAGTTACAAGAGACAGTACCAACCCTATGTCCTATGAGACAGATTTAACATTATTTGAGGAACAAATACTTCGATGTTGTTCATATAATTTTACAATATGAGATGTCCTAACACGCAAGGGGAAGAAGCTAAAATAAGAAGGGCGGGGGCGACTTAGCGTGCCGCCAATTTGAAGCTGCAGCTAAGCAAAAAAGTTCGGCTTGTTTACAAAAACCGAGTACCCAGTTTGACCCTTTTTTATAAATGTTTCGTAATTTGCTTACCGCCGTCAAAATCAAAACGCGAAGGCTGTGAACTAAGCTGGTGCTAAAATTGATGTCACATGACCATTGTCTCCTACTGTTAAAATCGTACTTATTAAGTCTATTAATTCTGACGTCAGTGGATAAAAGTATGGAACGTGTGAAACTCTGGATGAAAGCGTCAAATTATTTTGGGAAGAAGTGAGGGAATAGGATGATACAAATTTCATCCCAACAATGCATAGCTTCTATGATTTCCAGTCCGGAATAAAAACCCGCATTAATTTGGAGGACGAATACCTCGAAAGGCAAACTTTTTAACTGTTTTTTAATAAATATATTATTAATACAATTGTTTCCGATATGAACATTTACGCGAAATCTTGAAAATTTATCCGCATCGTCAAACATTTAAAAGTGGGTCGACACCACGGAGGAAGAAATATACGCATTTTTATCCACTATAATTCTGATGAGCTGGTTGGAAAAAAAAATTCATGTGCCAATGGTTTGTGAACCCTGAAAAATAAAACTGGATTTTTGTGATAAAGCTAAAAATGGTGAGTACGATTTTTTAAAGAATTTTTTGGCTATTCGTATTATCATAAAGCATACATTTAGTAAAAGTCTGTTTTTTTTTTGTTTTTGTAAAAAAAACTCACTCCTCAGAGCACGGTAAGCATTATGAAACTTACTCTCGGAAAGGTTAAGACACCCCTCGAATATTCTGTCTGGAAGAATAAACGACTTATAGTAATTTATAAAGTGAGTTTTATATATAGATTACGAACCCACCTAAGTAAGAACACAAGAAATGAATCGGTATAGGTTTGATAAGACGCTAATTAATGCAGTGGGTTATAATTCTAGGAATAACGCAAAAAGGTTAGGAACTGATAAGCAATTTAGGTATTTACAACGAGTAATTTATTTTGATAACCGTGGGGTTAGTCTCAAACTAAAGTTAATCTTAATTAGACACAAAATTTCAATAAAACTAGATAGGCAAGTACTTAAATCTACTTGGAAAGTCTTTGTACTTAAAATTAACTGTTTACTTCGTTAAATCTACGTAAAAGTTTATATTCTTAAAACTAGAGATTCACTGGCTTAATTAAACGAAAAAGTTGATTCTTAAAGTTAGAGATTCACTTGGCTTAATTATGTGGGAAAGTTGATTCTTAAAGTTAGGGATTCACTTGGCTGACAGGGTGGAAGAATTATCACGAGAGTTCAGAGGCTCTTCCCTTTACTGATGGCTGTCCAGGGTCCAGTGGCTGGTCTTCAAAGGTTTGATCCCCGAAGGACGAATATAAGTATCTTCCTAGGCGGAAGCGGGTGGGTCAAGTCGCGGTGCAGAGCCTTGGCGACTTCTACGGTAGATCTCCGAAGGGCGGAGATCGGACTTTCTTCTCGGCGGAAGCGTAAACCTCACTCGCGGTGGAGAGCCTGAGCGGTCTCTGCAATATATCTCCGGAGGGCGGAGATCGTACACCCTTCTGGGGCGGAAGCGTAACACTCACTCGCGGTGCAGAACCTGGGCGGTCTCTGCAATATATCTCCGAAGGGCGGAGATCGTACTCCCTTCTGGGGCGGAAGCGTAACACTCACTCGCGGTGCAGAACCTGGGCGGTCTCTGCAATATATATCCGAAGGGCGGAGATCGTACTTCCTTCTGGGACGGAAGCGTAACACTCACTGTCGTCAGAGGACCTGGGCGGCCTCTCCGTGAGGCGAGAATTGGTACCTTTCTGGGCGGAAGCTTCAAGCCAACTGTCCTTCCTGGGCGGAAGACTGAAACTCACTGACTTCTCATCACAGAGCCCTGTTGCCTGTCTATCTGTAGGGATCTTTTTATGACCCGTATTGTTTGGCGGGTCGCTCATTTATTACACGCTTATTTCCTTTTAGGTTTTATTGCTGTCGTTTGTAAAATAAAGCCGATTTTCCAAAATAGTATTTAAGGGTATTTGCTTTACGATGACTGTAAACTTTATGATGGTTTCCGGCTTGAACAACAATATGCGCGGCTAGCCTTTGTTCAAATTTTTTATGTCCTGTCTAGTCTGAGAATTATTAAGAATTGAAATGCACATTTTAGAAACTAAGTATGTCTGTGAATTACTTGTAGGTATTACAAAAGATATATCAGGTTTTGCAAATAAGCTAACCGGCGACTGTTTCACCACAAATAACATAGTTCCAAGTAATTATTGATGAGATGAATGCGCCAGGCAACATCGGTATTTTCGAACCATTATCCCGTCTGCTGCTGCAACCTTAGAGTAATAATATATTGTTACTCTAAGGCTGCAACACCTGTCTACATAATGCCGCGTTTCTATGGATTCTATGAATTCTATGGAATCACAAACATCAAAGCAAACATTCCCGCGGAAAGCCGTTCTGTCGTTATTTTGATATTATTGGAGTAAGCACAACAGTTTTTGGTTATTTTTTCTTGATATTATGTGAATTTACATAGATTTTGGGTATGTTTTGTAGATTATCATGTCATTGTACATAGGTTTGAGTCGAATTAATATTTTTGTGTTATTTTTCAGGATGTGCAAATCACGCAAACGCGCTGTGAATTTTTCGATGAAAGAAACTGAAAAGCTTGTAAACATTGTTCACCAACACAAACATGTAATTGAGAATAAAAAGATTGACGCGGCATTGTGGAAGGAGAAAGAGTCGGCTTGGAAGGCTATTAAAATGAAATTTAACTCAACTTCAACAGGTATTAATTACAAATTATTTGTATTTGCAAGATCTAGACAAACCTCACCCTACGAACCCGTTCACCCGTTAAATCGTTAGTTTATAGTTTTAGTAATCTTTTACAATCGTATAGCATTCTTAAGAACCTATTAACTCATTTTAAATACAATACAGTTTATTAATTACATATAAAATAGGTTCTTAGTTTGGGTTTACAGAGAAAAAACGAAAAAATAACCTTAAAATCCTTACAAAAACTTCAAACTTTACTAAGCTTTAAGGGGGAAGACTCAAATAAGGCGCTAAACGTCACTTCGCAGTATGCTAACGTAAACAATACAACACATAATTTATCTGCAAATTCTTAACAGAAAGTTACGAAAGAGTCTAAGGTTTTCAGTGACGTAAATTCTTAAACTGTAACCTTTTATATTATATATAAAATACCTACAGTAATTTTAAGTAAAACGCTCGACAGTGCCTTCGCCGTTATATTAACTGCACCCATTACAAACATATTTAATCAAAATCCTTCCACAATCTCAGAGTAAATAAGATTAAGAACAAAAAGCGTTTATTAAAAATAATTCAGTAAATCTAGATTTTCACTGTAATTCCCTCAAAGTTCAGGAATTTTTAAATTCAGTTCTGTCATACAAAAAACGTATGAGAATTTCCGGCCCGCGCGATTGTTGATAAAACGATTTATTTCGCGGAGTAAATCAGTTGTGAGAAGTCCTTCAGAGCGAGCGGACGTCGATTTGAAATTCGATATTTCTGTCTGTTTTATGACGAATAGCTGGGAAGAGAGGTGTTAAACTGCCACCGGAATGTAGGAATTACGTATTTTCGATTTTTTTTTGTTATAATCACATTTCTTTGCAGCGTTCTTTAAGATGGTCCAAAAAGTGATTAATTTATTATACGGCACAATATAAAAGGCCTGCGCACTGGAAAAAAACTGACGGACGTGGTACAGATCTACAAGATTAGATCTTTGCAGGCGGTCAACAGCAAAACTAATGAATGAACGAATTATTTTTAAAATCTTAACATTTTTGTGCCCATATAATTTACAATCTTGACGCCCCTGACTGCATATATAAGTATGCCGATCTGTGCCTATCAAAATCCATAGTTTTAGCGGCTGTTTTGAATTTCTAGATATTCACACCGATTTGGTTAGAAAGCAGCGTAAGTCATGTTAGGGGGGTGCTGAAGTCAAATTTAATGTCAACCTGAGTAATTTCGATGGCCATTTTTAATTTTGAGTTCTCTACCGATTTGGTTCAAAATCGGAATTAAAGTGTTTGGAAGTGAACTGAAATCAAATGCGAAGAATGATAACAAAGAATGTTTTTCTTCATTTCAAATTGTAGAATCTTTATCCTACTTTAAAAATATTAATTAACCTTCACCGAAAAATTACCCCTTAATTAATATATTTTTTTAAAATAGCGAAGTTTGTTTTTTTTTATTTCTCGCTATTTTTTTTAGTGTTTAACCAATTTTGACAGTGAAGGGGTAATTTTTCGGTGAAGGTTAATTAATATTTTTTAAAGCAGGCTAAAGATTCTACAATTTGAAATGAAGAAAAATATTCTATGTTATCATAATAACATACAATGTTTTTCTTTATTTAGAACACCTGTATTTCGGACGATATTAGGTCCTTGGAGACCAATTTGTTTTCAAATTGTACCATCTTTAGTCTACTTTAAAAACAATAGACTAACCTTTACCGAAAAATTACTCCTTCACTGTCAAAATTGACCAAAACACTAAAAAATAGCGAAGAATGACAACTTACAAAAAAATTGAACAATTTAGAACCGCTGTATCTCGGACATTATTAACTCGTTAGAAACGTATTTGATTTCAAATTATAGCATATTTGGTCTACTTTGCTTGGGGGAGGGGCAAGGGGAAGATAGGAGACTTTTGTGAAAATACTCCCTGTTATAGGTATTATTCACCGGCAAAATATCAGTTTTTCTTATTGCCTTCATTGACTTGGTGAATTGTATTCAAGCTTATTGTGTGCATCTGGAGTGGGTTGTAAATCATCGTTATCTACCTATGTTATATTTTTACTGCTGTTTAGTATACAATATTGAAGGGCGTTTCTAAATCCCAAAAATTATCAAAAGACAAATAATTCTTACTCCCGATTAATAAACGGGATCTAATTCACATCCTCCATCTTGGTTCCCAATTCAAATTTAATAGTAGAATTACTTAACCATTAATAAAAACCAAAGCCACTAATAGAATAGCCATATAAAAAAGCATCCAATTCATTTCAACCACCTTGAATCCCCTAGTGGACAATCGAAAAACGGATTCCTTGATTCAAAATCCATAAAAATAATTCCCTGTGTCAAAAAGCTGTGCTTATAAGTATTTCTGAGCAGTTGGTCCACGTTACCCATTTCTATAATATTTCCGAAGCTAAAAAAAAAAGATTATGCTGTGAAGAAACAAATATGTAAATAGTAACAAAACAAATCTTTTGTAAAAAGGAGGCACTTTGTATGGCTACTGACAATAATTAATATATTATATATAAATTGAAAAAAACATATTCTCATCAGTTACCCTCTCCTATTACCAACAGATGCTAAGTTAAGTCTGTCAAGCTTCTATTTATTTATTTTTATACAGCGAATAAACGAAAAAAAATATAGAGCAAATGTTTTTTGTTTCGTATTGCATCAATACGCTGAACATTTTTTTTAATCCGCCGTGGTCTACATTATCCACATTTCCCCAATCCTGCTGCCGGATCGCGGTGGTCCGTGGTTTTAAGTTTGAGGCCTAAAATTCCTAACGGCGGTGAATACGCGGTCTTATACTGGACCCTTAAATGAATTTATATGCCAATATTTTTTTCTAAGTTTTAGTAATCTGAAACGAAGCTTTATTTTAATAACCCATGCGTATTAATACAGAATTTTACACAAATATATTACGCGGAACGACTGCGCGGCCTGTTTCATACTAACTAACTAACTAACCATCACGCCGTTTCTCCCCAGGGGTAGGCAGAGAGGACGGACCGCCAAACAACTCGATCTCGGCATAAACTTCTTGCTTCATACATTCTCTTCTATTATTCCGACTTCTGACATGGCCCGACTCAAGTATTTGAGTCACTTGATCTGTTTCATACAAAACTTAATTTTGGATTTGAAGCCAAAATACTCACCCGCCCAAAGATCCTTTTTTTTCATTAGGAAGTATACTAAATATCTAGTACGGATTAGAAGTAATTTTTTTTTTACATTATGAAATATAGGCCATTAAAGGAATTGATTTTTCGCGATTTTAGAGCAATTATTTTGGGGCCAACGGTGATTTAAAAAAAAGTTTTATCCCGGCTACTTTGAAAAATAATGAAATATAAAATAAAAAATTAAAAAATATATTAAAATATGCATTATGGTGGACTTTAAATTAAATTAAAAACGACCAATTTACGTTGTAACACAAATTTACCCCACACAATTTAAAATATCGACCCGAAAAAACGTTATTTTAAAAAATATTTTGTTTATATATTTTTATTTACGTAATTATATTTACATAGCAAATATGAAATTTTTTTTTTAAATATCGTAATCCCGCAAATAATTTTCAAGTTGCATCTGAAATTATGATTTTTTTTTCATGGCCTATGTATACTTCATAATTAAAAAAAAAAGTTTTTCACCCGTACTAGATATTCGCTAAAACTTTAATTTAAAAAAATGTATCATTCAGTTTGGATGGGTATTTTGGCCTCAAATCCAAAATAAATCCAATTTACAGGTGAAATATAATAATGAACCGTAATTATTGAATGAAACACTAGTATATATTGATTAACTTGGCGGGTTTGCGATAAGCCGGCGTAGCTCAACGGTAGATCATCTGACCGGCAATCAGAAGGGTGCAGGTTCGAGTCCTGTCGGCGACATTTATCTTTTCTCGGAAGGTTTTTTCAATTTGGATAAGTGTTTCAGGCTAATAATTATTGTTTATAAAAATAATTGTTACCCTTTGCGCTATGCACAAAAATCTTGTCTTAAAAACTTTAGTTTATCAATTAACCAAAATAAAGTTATGTATGAAACATTAACTTAATTACAATAAGAAATAGCTAAGATCCTCCACACAGCATCCCCAAAGATGATATAGGCCTTGAGGGAAATTATTTCCTCCTTGGTCTCCTGTGTGGAGTTACTGTAAAAAAAAAAAAAAAATTCAGTTGGGAGAGACACCAAATAGTGTATTGAAAATTACAGTTTCGCAAAAATTTATATGCGTAAAAATTGAAGAATCACAACAATGCCATGTTAAAAGTTATTTGATTTGACATATACAGAAGACGCTCTCTTAACCGGCACCGCTTTAACCGTCCCGCCGCTTTAACCGGCCTCTTCTAGGAATGCCTGGCGCTCAAAATACACGCAGACAAGTAGCAGCGGAAAGATTCTACTGCGGTAGATAATGTTCATAAAAAAATGGTCTGACTAGGCTTTTAAAAAGTCGATTCAACACAAAAAGTGGCAGAAAATAACCGAATTTTTTTTAACCATACTAGGTCTACTTTTTAAAAAATTTTGGAGTGATGTGTGCCTTTTTCCTGTACATATTTTTTACAGTTTGTGAAATGTTAATTTTTAATGTGTAATGTTTTAAAGTTCTGTTTTCTTAGTGCTTTGAAAAAATTGTGTTTTTTTTTCTTCCTTGTGAAAGTGTTTTTCACTACCTTGTCTTTAACCGGCTTTTTTGTTATCCGGTCCCCGGGTCGGTCCCGTCAAGGCTGGTTAAGAGAGCGTCTACTGTTAACTATTTTCTAATAATGTTTTTATTTTCTCTTTAAAACCCAAACAATGAACCCATGAAAGGCCTATATAACGGTTGTACGATTTCATAGGGTTGGCAGTACCCTTCGGCAAACATCACATCGAGTAATATTGAACATGACGTCATGTGGTTCTTGTGATTTTCACGCGTATATTTAATTTTGCGAAATTTTATTTGGTGTTTCCCCCGACCGAATGAAACGTGTCAATTCATGGTGGAATTCCATGTTAAAATTATTTTTTTTTATTAAAAAACCTTTTTAACTTTTTTCCACTTATTTATTTTCGACCGGACCAGTTTCACCCTATCACGGGCATCGTCGAACTGGCACAATGGTATATATATCATCGATGTCGGGAGTGAGTCCCCCTGTTTTCTAATATTGTTTTTATTTATGACTTGAAATTTGTTTTATTGCTGATGGTACTGTTTACTATTATGTTTTTAAAAACTACTTTCGGGTTGGTTTATTACCCTCTGGAAGACGGATTACATTGTGTTTATTTACTGAATCTATGGGTTTTTAAAAATTATATGATGGCATTTGTGTCAGCTTTTATTTGAACATTCTAGTTTTGTCATTTCTCTGTGATTTCCGCCTTGTTTGCTAAGATGAATTTTATAGCAGTTTTTGACGATGCCCGCGATAGGGTGAAACCGGTCCGGTCGAAAATAAATAAGTGGAAAAAAGTTATAAAGGCTTTTTAATAAAAAAAAATCATTTTTAAATCAATCTAGTTCAATATTTTTTTTTTAATTGTTCATTGTTCTAATAATAGTCTCCAGGTCATCCAAGACCCTCAAAATCAGTTTGAATGATGGTCAAAGTTGCACAATATTTTCTCTCTGTGGTTCTTGCGAATTATTTTGCAATGCTGTCCTCATCGGGAATATACAAAATACTGTTCGAAACATGTTGATATGTACATATTAATATAGAGCGGTGATTACAAAGTAATTTTTAATTAGTTTATTTTGTATTTAATTTGTCATATTGTCAGGTGTTTTCAGCTTTTAAATCTTTATGGTTTTTTTTATCATTCATTGTTCTTTTATCACCAGCCTTCAGATCGTCCAAGACACTAAAAAATAAATATGACGGGTCGAAGAGGCTGGTGCGGCAGAAGAGCGCCGTCATCAGGAGGGACCTCTACCAGACTGGCGACGGACCGAGCGGCGCCGAGCCCAAGGATGCCACGAAGAGGGTGTTCGAGGATTTGATCTGCCTGAGCGCCCAAGGGACCGCCCACACAGTGGAGATTGACTCCTCAACACTTGGTGAGATTACCAAACTTTGTCCCCATTTATTTTGTTAACAGTCAATTAGACCATTTTCATTGTAAATTTAAAAAAAAAAAAGTATGCGTGTATATACATAATCAAGTGGCAAATAAGAATATTAGTGTAATTTATAGATTTATAGACAAGAGATATGGTGAAAGTTTGGTAAAAATAGAAAATAAAATAGGAAAGAAGCCATGGGGTTATTGTAGCTTCGTAGGCCCAGTCAACCTGTTACGGTGAGGCTGATGCAGCTGGTGTCTGAAAAGAGGCAGGCAGCGTCTGAAGGGAGGCAGCCGGCGTCTGAAAGGAGGCAGCCGGCGTCTGAAAGGAGGCAGCCGGCATCTGAAAGGAGGCAGCCGGCGTCTGAAAGGAGGCAGCCGGCGTCTGAAAGGAGGCAGCCGGCGTCTGAAAGGAGGCAGCCGGCGTCTGAAAGGAGGCAGCCGGCGTCTGAAAGGAGGTAGCCGGGTGTGGCATTACACCATCTCATTTTTATGTGACACCTCACAAGAGCGCCCCTGTGTGTACTGAGCACATACAGGGCAGCTATATCGCTAACCGGTTGGGCAACGCTGTGAGGCTGGTTAAGGAGGGGGCTGTAGGAAGGGATTTGTTAATGCGGGCCTTGGAGAGGCCCGGATTAAATGTAGAAGGAGAGACAGATGCCTGTCGCTCGTTCCACTTAAATAAAAATGAGTCAGCGAAACGGCCTATTCTCATGAAGCCAATATCAAATGTGAACGGATGTTCCGCTCATGTCTGTCGAGTTTCAACAACGTGCACCGGCGCGGAGGGGATCAACGCTGCAAGATCCTTCGAGCAGGCTCATTTGAAATATCTGCAGAACGGGGTCAGCATACCTACATTGCGTCTGTGCATTAGAGATGGCAGCCGGTCTGTTAACAACGGGTTGTCAATCAGACGAACCACCTTCCTTTGCACAGAATCATCAAGCAGGTTTTAAGTTTTGATCAATAATTTTGGTATTTTATTGATTGTACTTTTTTCAATTTTCAATAGTTACAAGGAACTTCTTGGTTCACGTTTAAACAGTTTTAGGTTTGTATTTTTTTGCTATGGATGGTTTGTCTCATACATACTCTCCTGTTATTCTGACTTTTGACAGGGCCCGATTCAAGTATTTGGTTCACTTGGTCGTACCATATCTTCCTCGGGCCTCCCCGACTTCTGTTTGCATTCACACTTGCATCATATATTCTCCTTATACTCCTTTCTTCCTTCATCCCTTTCTTAATCTTACTCATTACGCTCGCTTCAGCCTTGCATTCTTTGCGAATCTCAACATTTTTCACACGGTCATAGTTTTATCACACATATGCCTCGGTGATCTTATTTCTACAGCATTCAGTCTACTTTCATCCTTCTGCCAGTTCCATGCCCCCCTGCCATACATCAGGGTTGGTATCAGCACTCCATTGTAGACTGCTATCTTCGCTTCTTTGGACAACTTTTTGTTTGCGCCAACCGCATTCAGACCACCCTTAATGGAGTTTCCTGCTTTCACCCTTCTTTCAATATCCCATCTCTCGTAAACATACTTCCCAAATACACAAACTCATCGACCTGCTCCAAGTATTCATCATTTACAACTTTACACACTGCTTTAGTACTCTCTCTTTCAAACACCATGACTTTAGACTTACTTACATTCATCATTAACTCGTCTCGATCAACAAAATTGACTAGATTTAAACTGAAATGTGCCTTTTCAATTTCTCGTTCAAGTTAAGTTGTCATTCGAGTTAACCAGCTTCCACTAAAACTGCATTGTCAGAGCGTAGCATTTGCGGCCCGCGAACAATTTGAACATTGATAAATGGCCACCATGACAAAAAGGAAATACTTCCCCTCAAGGCCTATATCATTCCAGAGTGGAAGATACTCTCAGTATCGCCCTGGTGAAAGACCACCATTCAGAATTGAAACGTTGCTTGAAATGGCTTTTAGCCGTGTTTGGCGACCAGATCTGAATAGCCAGGTATTTTCCCCACCTTCCTCTTCCCCTCCTCCTTCCCCTCCCCAATACCTTCAGCCTCACAACATTCCCCAAATGAGGATGCCAGTCCAGTCTCACTGGCTCCAGACTGTTGGGAGCAGTTGGGACTCTTGTGC
>JAHDVE020002733.1:0-12983 GCA_022606495.2 Halesus radiatus
CTTGATAATCCAATTTTTAAAAGCGTTATTCTTGATACTTTTTAAAATCTAGAGATCTATCTCTTTACTTATATATATGTTTTATTCTTTAAAATGAATATGCTCGTTATATTTGGATATAAGATCACAAGTTTCAATTGTTAATTATGTTCAATATCATTGTTAAATATATATATACTTATTAAGTTTTATCATAATAATTTTAATGAAATCATCAATTCAGGCAAAACTTTACTGCTCCAAAGCTACGCCTCAAAACCGACAAAAACAGATCATCGAGCAATTTACGTCTGATCGACTCAAGAAATCGTGTTCCACAAAAACCATCAACCCCTACAATATAACTAATTCCGCTTCGAGACCATTGCTAACGATCAGTCACAAGCACAGTAAACATAAACACACAATTATAAAGAAAAATTAAACAACAATAAATAATAATAACTATGTAAAAAATATCATTGATGTATTGAATACAAGTAAACAAATCATCACAGTTATCTCTGATTATAATGAATAGCCTACTCGCAGACATGAAAATTCCCACAGCCAGCTTCTAACAGCGAAACGGAACAAATAATAGTAAAATTAGTACCTAAAGGTCGGGGAAGATCAAAAGAAGATGAGCCGTAAACTCGACAATATGAACTTTCTGGAAAATTGCATCAAAACTGAAATCAAGAAACTATAAATTAAGTAATTTTCACCTTTAATGAAGTTTTTGTTGTATTAATACTATTGTATAGAAATGAGATTAACAGTCACGCTAACAACTTAAGCAGAGTTTATTAACAGTCCGTCGACGATTACGATCTCCTCATCCAAAACTTGGAGTCTTATCGTTCTAAACTTGCCTCTCGATAATCATCTCTCCAATGTCTCCGTGAGCAAGTATTGATGCTCCGCAACGATATCGAGTCCCAGTTTATGCAGAAGACAGAGTTATTGTTGTTAAAATAGGATTACGAAGCTCTACTTGGCTACTACGCTTAGCAGTTCGAGGAAGAAAACTAAATTCTAGATAAACAGACAGAGTTAGATAAGGAAATTGAGAGTAACACACATCAGAAAGAGCAAATAGTAGCGAGGCTAGAGGCTCTGGAAGCTCGACAACATCATTTGTATGATCAGTACAGGTCCAGTCGTATCAACATTCTCGACCAAAAAGCTAACAATCTTCGTTTGGAACTTCTAGAAGCGGAAGAAGAGCTGAATCAGTAGGCCAAAAATTCGGGAGTTGCCAAATTACATCTAATTCGCGAACTGGTCTGTTCGTTCTATACAGCAAACACAGGCGGAAATGCAGAGAAAGCAGTCCAATAAGGCATGGATATCTGGATCTGTAAGCACCAGTTGGTGACAACGTTTGAGACCTACGTTCTTCGGAAGCAGTCTGCCTTGATGACTTCCTCAAACAGTAAGTTATCAGAACTTTTTAATAAATATCTGCTGATCCTCCAGAAGATCTAGGCGATTTTTCGCAAGACCAAGAACAATTCGCACTCAGATTCTATGAAGGGTTGTCTGAACGAGGAGGACGAGCTGATGAAGGAATACACCATCATTTGTGAAACAGAGAAGACAACGGCTCGACAAAAATAGGAGTTGCAGGTGGCTCTCGACGAACTGTGCAGTGAAGAATTGAAACTGTATATGCATTCTCAGTATCTCACCCACTCAAATAATCGAAGCCTCGAGAAGAAGGAAGTCAAGGAGCAGCTATCCCTCTTCAAGTAGCAACAGGTCACTCGCTTGCTCAACATCAGGAGCACTAAGAAAAGGTTCGAGTAACTTGAGACAATTATTGTAGTCAAGATAAGGCAAAACAATGATGTAGTCAATCTAAAGAAACTCGAAGGACGCCTGGCAGTGGAAACAAAAGAGTTCGAAAAATCCAAGAAGGAATTCGGAGTTCTCGAGAAGACGAGGGTCTAAAGGGAAAAGTAATTCTAACTGGCTAAAGTAGTTACCAGTGCTGCAGCTGTCCGTGAGAATAAATAAGCTGTGCAAATTCTCAAAACTAAAATTTGCTAATTGCAATAAAAAGTAAAAAAAAATACATATATATATACGTTACCTAAAATGGTATCTATATTTATTTATGTTTAGAAAATGTAATTGGCCCAACAACTAAGCCCAAAAACCCAACAGATACAGCATATGATAGCTGATGAGACCTAAAAAGCAAGGTCAAGACAGCAGATGTATGAGAAGCCATTCTTATCTCCGAGTAATTATTTCGAGGAGTCCACCCCACGCCTCAAGAAGTCTCAGACCCACTATGCATCAAACTCGAGGATCGGAGGTTCAAGCAGCAAAATAGTGCTCCAACAGGCAAATTATTATAACTACATCGACAGCAAAGGTACTGCCAGCGGAAATAAAGTCAAAAGCAGCTCCAAAGCTGCTCCTCATCCATTAGACGAAACTATGAAAAGACTCAAATCGCTGAAACTCACTCTAAGTAAGAGGAAACTTTGAAAACTGACCTCTACGTATTTTGGGACTTTTTTCGATTGCTAAGTTAAATGTTTTTAATTTATTTTTTGGCATTCCTTAAAAATCTAATAAAACTTCAGAGTTAATTTTTTTCTCTCTCTTTTTTGAAACAGAATTATATATATAAATGTTTTTTGGATTGCGTATAATCGCATATAATTCAAATTCATTTTTAGCTTTGACTCTTATATAAAAAATAAATGTTCCGATATTTTCATAAAAAAAAACGTACTAGGAAATCAATAAATCACTATTCGAATAGAGATGTAGGTTTCTTAGGATCCACAAACACTTTCATCTTAAACCTTTATCGAATCTGCGCATTCATTGTATTTTCAGCACCAATCCACTCCGGGTGTTCGTTCTTAAGCTTGTCCCACGCCCAATCAGCAAGATAGGAATTAAACATGACCGCTGGGTGGAATCCATCACACCTCTCAATCATATCTTTTGGATCTCCTCCTTCCATGACCCTCCTCGTCAAAATGTCCATTGTAGGGAAGTCATAATAAACCATATCGAAGTTTTCGAACTTGTATTCATCGATAACATTTTGGTAAACCTTTGAGAGATTGGCTGCTCGCTCGCTGGTAAAGTTTCTGATGGTCTCGTTGCCATTAAGCCATCCCCAGCATGGACTAATTTTAAGACAGTTCAAGAAGTCGTAGAGAGTGGAGTATGTAATGTTTAAGGGGTGGATGTCATCGTGGAGGTTGTCGTAAAGGATGCGTCCATCTGCAAGGCCAAAGAAAAACAAATGACTGCCTTTGGGGACATGCCCGTCCAACCAGTTGAGCAAAACAAGAAGCTTTTTCTTGAACTAATCGACCTTTGTCATTCCATCGAATGATTTGGAGCAAACATCGTTTCCTATCAGCTCCATAAACATCAACAAAGGATAGTCATCTTGTGGATTTCTTCTGACTGCTTTAATATTGCCAGCACTGTTTCCGGAGTCTCCTCCGTTAACTCCTGTATTCTGGTAGTCGTTGTTGTTACAGAGGTTCCACTCCCTAACGTATTTGAAGACTGAATGGGAAAGATACGTGTCAGTTTGGGTGTGGCCAGTGTATCCTGACTCATGAGGAATATCAAGTTCGTCAGCGACTCTGCTCAGGAAATCTTTGTAAGTACCTTTCTTGATCATAGAGGCGTTGAAGAATTTCTCAGGAATAGAAAAGTGGGCACCAGCAGAATCTCCGATTACAGCCACTCCGAATCGCTTGCTGCCGTCACTTCCATTACAGTACAACTCCTCGTAAGTCTTTTGATGGACTACACTCTCCCCATAAATGCCATTGCAATCGTGGTCGAGTAAATGGTCGCCTGTCTTCCTTCCTGGATAGATATCCTTATTAAACTCATCGCAGTCAGCCCCTCTCCAATGGTAACCTCTAAAAGTCGAAACATCAGAAAAAGTGTCATTGTCGAGATCGAACGGAGGCACATGCCCATCTCCAAAGTTGTCCACAAAGATATGTTTTATCCACGCCCAAGATGGAATGAAATTCTTGTTTTATTGAGAAATATATTTCAGAGTTACATTTTTTTACACTGCCTGGTTAGTAATCCTACAACTTGCATTTTTGCAAAAGCCAAGGTTGATGCAAGCGAGGTCAGCAGGGAAGCGATTATAAAGAGCATCAACAAGGGTCGGGCCAGCATAATGAATAAAAGCTTAACAAGTGGGTTTGAGTAAGGTCTTGCTGAAAAGCTCACAAAAATCCCTCATTACAAAATCAGAGACATTGACTTTGTTATACTCGATGTAGCCGTCCATAGTCCGGGCGATAACAACACAAATGGCGCAATGGTCGTTAAATCCTTCCACTGACTCAGACGAATTCTTGAGTGAGGTAAAGTCAGAATTGGTGCATGTATAAGCTAAATTGGTAAGTTCGGCTTCAAAGGATTAGAAGTTATGCACAAAGGAATCTGAGGTAAACTCGTACTTAACCAAAGACAGCAAGAGATGCGTGCAGTTCTGGTTTGTTGTTGTTGGCTCAAGCTCTGCCATATTAAGAGATTCACGAAGCTGGGTAAGTTGCAACTTGACCTTCATCAACCTTGAGAATAGCAGTGACATATCTGGCTATTGACTGAATAGTTATTGGGTCTTTTGGAGTTGAGTCTGAATGTTGGAGAGTATATGCAGGGATGGGGTCTAGCTTGTGAGGACGAGAGCCGTGCAGCATAATAAATAGAAGAGTTTAAAAAACATCTACAAAGGATTATATGGCTTATAATGCAAAGTAAATAGTGGAGATATTTGATTATACTTGATTATATTTATTATATTTGTATTATTGGACATTATTTTACATAAAATCAAAAAATAGGTTTATTTTTTTTTTAATTATTATTATTAATAAACAATGGTTAATTAGTTGTCCAATACATTATTGATGATTTTGTTTATTATTATTTTTAATTTTATTCAATTTTTTTATTATATTCTAAGGTATGTACATTTTATTTCTATTGTCGACTCATTCAAAACTATACTTTTCGTAGAATATATAATGGTTTTTACTTAGTTTGAATTCAATTCATTAAGTATATATGTCATATGATGAGATATTATTACGATTAATGGTTATCTTAACATTATTAGAGCACACTCTAATATAAACAATTAATTAATTATAATATCAAATAAGTAATATAATTAAAAAAATAATAATATATATACTAAATTGTCAGAATTCACATAAAAAACAAAAATGTAAGAAAATAAAAAAATACCTTTTCCTGATCGCCCCTTCGAAGAGAGGAAATATGCTGCCTAAAAAATGCTCGAGAAATCACCTGATTGCATCCCGATAGTATTGCAGCCCAAAAAACAATTAGAAATTGACGCACCAATCAAGAAATATAATGCTCCGAAGTCTATGACCATGATTGATTTCGTGGGCGCACTGCAAAAGAGACAGGTCGGCAACTAAAACAAGAAGGGGACAGGTTTCTATCTATTTGTACAAGAAGGTGGAAAAAGCGTAAACCTGAGTTCAATCCTAGGTGATATATACCATTAATATCAGAGTGAAGATGGATGGCTCTATCTTATTTATGATACGCAAAAGAACTCAGGTTGATTTTTTTAAACAGTATTTTATTCATACAGATACCCCTTGTAGATAGATAAATAGTAGGTATGAGTAATTTGTTTGGTGTAACTCTCTCTCTTATCCACACTATTTTATACTAAAAGAAAGGAAAAGTATTATCAGTTATTGACTAATAATAACTGTGGAATTATATCACTTCAATGAGTATTTAAAAAAACTATATTTAATTATAACACATTAAAATGTGACAGATAGCTTTGAGATATACTGAATGTCATTCAGCAGGTGACTGCACAGTTTATATTGGATTTTTATTGAGTGCCATAAAGAACAATAAATAAATAAACGTTTTGCATCATAATTTTATTTCTAATGGTAGATTAGTTTGCATCGATCGGGAGAAATGTATTTTTATTTCTTATTTCTTTCATCTATTCTTTATTTTTCTCTTTCTTAGCATTCAATCATTTTTGTTTAACATTTTCATATATTTTTTCATTTCAATATTTTCAATTTTCCGATAAATACTATCTCTAAGCTTCGCCATTTGAAAGTCATTCGGATACCGAACCAGTCCTCTTAAGATAATTGTCAAAGCCTAATCTTCGCGGCCTTGCGCCAGATACAAATTACTGAAGCTAATAAAACCTATAGGATCGGAATGCTACATCCTGCAATACTTTTTGAACTCAGCCTCTGCTTCCTCGAATCTTTCCATATCGACAAGTAAATGGCTTTATTGTTGAGCGTTAAGAAATCATGGGGATTGTCAGCTAATTTATCAGTGTATTTGTGCAGTAAGCACTCTGAAAAAGCAAACGTCTCATTCCTCAGTTTTGAATAGGAGAATGGGAAAGTTTTTATGATTGTTGGATTGAAATTGCTATTCAGACCTATACTACGTTCAATTTGTAACTATTTGTTGGATTATTGTAGATACACTGATTTTTTAACTTTGTTGATGATCTCGTCAAGCGATACAATGAGCTGGTTGGATAATATATTAAAATTCTAAAGAGTTTGAAAATCAAGATCAATTAAAGTATCTTCTGTTAGATAAAAACCGAGTTCCGCGCCTGTAATATTAACTGACTTGCTCTCTATTTTCATAAACTCCATTTCTTTATTATTCGTGCATAAGGCAAACTTATTTCTGGCTTCTCGGAGCTTCTGTTAAAGCTGGGCTATCATGAAGATTATTCGAGAGGTTTTATTTTATTTGCAAAATTACTCATAAATATTTCTGAATTCCTCAATTGATTTGGTTATTTTAACTTCTTAATGTGCGTGTTATTCCCGATCTTTACAGTCGCTAGAGGTGCAAATAAAAGGAAACATGTTACACTTTGGGTGGATGCATACCTATTCAGATATGTATCCATATTTACAACTATACTGCATTGACATTCGGAGTTAAATATTTTATTTGGCAATAGTTAAATTTTTTAAATAACTGTAAAGCATCAAATTATAGATTTGGAGAGATAAACAGAAAATTAAGTTCGAGTTAATATATAAAATAGTAAAAAAAAAAATATGAAATCATTTTATGAAAGCTTTAAAAATTAGATAAAACAAAACTCTGTAATTTATTAAAAAACACATAATAAGATATAGATTTATACTTATCCAATATCCGATTAATATAACATAACTCAAAATGTTTATCTCGAAGGCTATTAACAAAGGTTACTAAGCGTAGAGATGCGAGATCTGCAACAGCGCATTCAGTCTCCTGTGTGTACCTTTGATATTGACTTCCATTCGTAAAAATTCACTCTCAGCCTTCTCAATCGAATTCATAAATGCAAAAGATGTATGAGGTTTGTCTGCGCCAACTGCGGCAAGCACAACGAGACTCTGGTCGAGGAGAACGGGGAGGAATGCTCCAAGCACCATCGCGTCTGTGTGCTATGCAAAGAGGACATTGATAAAATTAACAGCACCATCAAAAAAGTAACCAACAAAGAAGAAGAAGAAACTAATTCATTCAATTATGATATGCTTTTTTTTAATATATAGTATGAACTATCATGGGCAAAAGAGAGTAATTTTTCAAAATCATGGATGTCCAAAATGTACGTTAATAGAGAATATTCTCCAAACCCATTTGCCCATATTATTTCTTATCCACAATATTTATATTCAGGAGTCTCAAAAATTATGATTACGACCATTTTCTGAAGATTTTTCACCAGAACAAATAGCACTACAAATAAGCTTTCGATATAATCGAAAAAGATGTGCTTCTCGGGCGAACTGATCGCACAGTCTTCAACTCGAGTCTACGGTAATTCTTCTTCCGAGTCCAGAATGGCAGATCAAAGTAATCTATCAGAAGAAACATCGCTAATGTCTTGTGTGCTGTGACCAGTAGATGGCCAACTGTTGGGTATTGTCAGGTAGATCTTTTAGATTTTTATATAAATTGAATCATTTATACTGTTATATTTTATTTTACTGATTTTAGGGTATGAGTGGAATAGTGGCTTTTTTACTCTGTTTTTCCAGCGAAGAATCTTGCTTCAATATATTTTGTGACCTGATTGAGAATATAATACCAATCAACCTATATGCTCAGAACTAAAAAGGTACAAACTTGATTGGTCTTTTGGCTGAACTTTCTATGATCAAGGGATATTTCGAAGATCTTTTGAGGTCAAACAACTAAGAGCCCCCAACGAGTGAACAGCTGGATACATATCACACTGTCATCGATCTCATGGGTACCAAGTGTTTTCTAACCATGTTCATAGGCAATCTCAGCTTCTCTAATACGGTGTTCGTCTGGGAGGAGATCTTAGTTTCGAGAAACTACAGTGTTGTCGAGAAGACCATGCTTTCCATCATGTATCTTTTCCGTTAAAAAGTCTCTTCGTCTGCGTCCCAATTCAAGAAGTTGGAGGGTTTTATCGAGAAACTCGACCACTCCAATTTCATAGAGATGTTTCAGCAGATCGAATGGGACTCTCTGCGACGGACTGAGCTTGTCGAGAAATATTACGAAGATTTTGCCAAGCAGTGGAATGATAAAGACAACAAGGCCACTGCTCGCAAACTGGCTGTCCTCACACATTTCTCCCAAGATGAGATTTTGAAAATAAGGCCAGTGTTCGCACAGGTTTTAGGGAACGATATTATAGGAATCTCCCAGTTACAATACCTGCAGTTTATGCGCTCCTATATGGAAAAGCGTGATATTCCGTTTCTGACTCACATTCAAATTTCAAAAAACGGTGTTGACGACAACCTCACTTTGGCTCGCTTTTTCGCTTCGTTCGATTCTGAAAAAAACAAAGTATTGGACTTCCGCGAGTTTCTATGTTGCATCTCTATTGTAATCAGAGGGAATATCAAAGAAAGGCTACAAACTCTCATCGAGACAATGAAAACTTCAGAAGGCTATTTATCAAGCGATTCCTTTGTGCAACTCGTGTTGAGGGTTTTGGGAACGATTCGAGAAGTCGTAAACTACGATGAATAGTTGTCGGAGATGGAGGAGAATTTCAAAATTAAGGTGAACACATTGTACAACGAAGAGAAGGTTTCAAGGAGCGAACTGTATATTCTGATGAGTGATCCATTCATGGGTGAAGCAGCGTTAAGAACCATGGTGAAAGGAGATGAATAACAAGTAGGTATAATTTGCTAAGCACTACTCAGCCTTGGCTCGGCTTGATTTGTCGGCTTTGATAATTTTTACAAAAAATATGAAAATAAATGATAGAAACCCTAGATATTGATTTTTTTTTTTTTAAATAATAAACATCTACACAACAAAGATGAAAGCCAAGGGTATTTGATTTTCCATGAAAGTTCTTTCTTTAGGATATCGAATACATTTTAGTTGGATATGAATGTTATAAAATTAAATAGTAAAAATAAAAAATAATATATCAGGGTATTCAAACTTCAATTTTGTATTTTTGAACCTCATGGATTTGTTTAAAAAAATAATAACTTAATCATTGTATTTATTTCTAGCTTTACGCATTTATTTTTTAGTATTCAATACAAAATTTGCGAATTTTTTATTCAAAAATAGAAACCCGGTAAACCAACGAGCTAACCCTTTAAAAAAATTATCTATAAATCTCTCTCTCTATATTCTGTATAGTTGACGTTAAATAAGATAGTATAATTATATTATGCTACTTGTCCATAAATAGGGTATATGGTTATACTATATACAAATCCGAGAAATCCGAAATTTGGAAATATATTAAATAATCAATTTTAATTTATCTATTTAAGAAAAAAAAACCAACAAACAAACAAAACAAAACAAAAAATATGAACAATTAGAACGCTCAACTTCTTACTTAATACTACAAACTTGAAGCCAAAAGATTGCATGGTCTATACCCAGAAGTTCCTGAAGCTAAAATTTTCAAGAAGTTGGAAAAAATTGGAAATGTTGGGATTGTCGAGGTTCAACTTCGCCAGAAATTCAACAAGGAGCCGACTTAGTGCGACTTGATGAAAGATTTTGGTGTAGATCCTCTCTTTCTTCTACCGATAGAAGTCTAATTTCCTGATGTTGACAAGAAAATCATTCGTTAACTTGTGCAAAAAAAAGGAGGAAACTTAGAGAATGTCAGAAAACAACTACTCAAACAAACTACAAAGGGCGGTCCTCACAAATAACCGGTTGAACATACAAACACAGAGATCGAGTTTGTAACTCTTCAAGCTGAAACTGTGAAGCTCTATCCAACAGTTCCTATTGAGATCATCAACAAGCATGTGTCTCAACTGTGTATCAAACTTAACAAAAAAAGAGAAAAGATCCTTCAACGAGAACAGAAATTCAAGGGGAAGGGCAAAAAAACAGACAGATCTGTAAGCTCCTAATCATCAGCTTCAAAATCTGAGGAGAAAGTTGTAAAAATAAAGAAAAACAAGTCACCTTCAGATCACGTCAAAACACCGTTTGTTCTTTAGGAAAGTGTGCAGACACTAATTCTGGACGGAAATAACATGCTTTACGTGAATGACGCACTCAGAAAGATTACCATAAAATCTGGCATCAAGGCAGGCAGCTAAAGATTCGCGCTTTATATTGATCAAGTGAATGGTGCTATCAAGAAAAAGATTATTCTAGTTTTTGATAGGGCTGGAGTGAAGAGTGCTTTACAAAATATTAAGGTTGAGGTAGCTCGACCTGCTTACGACACTGCCGACGACTGGATCGCAGATTACTCGAGCAAACTGTCGGAGGAAGCGCGAAAGGGTATTTGCTTCGTGACAAGCGATGTTGGATTGCAGCAAAGGATCCTTGCCAATGGGTGTCTCAATGTGGTAAAATCTGGGGCTTTCATCCGATTTTGCGAGGAAGTTGTTGTTTTCGAATGAGATTTATTTTATTTTTTATTTTAAGATACTTTCTTTATATTAATTTCCTCTATTCATGATTTAGGTAATGTCATTTCTTATGGGTTAATTTTTTTGACATTATAACTTTAGAGAAAATTATAAAAAAGCATACTTTTTATTCTAAAATGTATATTATTTTTTATTTATAGATTGTCTACTATTGTTTTTTTAAATATATAGATAATAATTTTAGACATATTGACAATCTAAATATGAATGGAAACATTTAATTGAGCAGAAGTTCGTCTGAAAATATCCTCCACCAAAAACTCCTCGACCCGAAATAGTAAATAAAGTATACTCTAATCCATCACGATGCTCAAATCGAGCATTCTCTTTCCGCCCTTATTATTACATGGAATCTGATGGGAGGTGTTCCACCACTTGATCAGTTAGAAAAATTGTTTGCCGGAGACCGTCAGAATAACGACCTTATCATTATCGGTACTCAAAGCTAAATAACTTCCTTTATTTTATTTTGTGTTTTTGTCAACCTAGGTACTCAATAATGCGAAAGACCGTTATGGTTATCGTTTTTCTGCGATGGCAAAGAGAGTTGGGAAGCCCTACTGTCAGGACTCTTATCGGAAAAATATTCCAGAATTGGAGGAGCTATTCTCCAAGGCCTTCATATTGTCGGCTATTTAAGAAAATAAAAGGTTCCTTATTTATCAAATATCTGGAAAAACAAACTGAAAACTGGATTTTTCGGATTACTTGGAAATAAGGGAGCAGTAGGTAATTACGATAATAATAACCAACATTCTAAGAGATGTTAAAAAAAAGCATTATTGAATCGATAGAAGTAGTTTAGAACTGGGATTTTCTTTGGGTTCAAAAAAATTCATATTCATTAACACGCACCTTGATGCGAACACTACCACTGCAGACAAACGAAACGCAGACTTGCTGAAAATTATATCCAATTTAATAGCGACGGAATCTTATGACTAGGCAATCCTGTTCGGAGATTTGAACTACCGCATCGTCTTGACTAAAGAATAAGCTTCACAGTTTCGTCAGAACAGAAAATTCCTGAACCTTATTTCAAAAGATCAGCTATTCGACCAATAAATATTGGCTAGTAATTTTTTGAAGACCTTTAAGGAAGGAGAGATCAACTTTCCTCCAACCTACAAAATGGACACCTTTGCGAATAATTACAACTCTAAAAGAATTCCCGGTTGGACGGATCGCATATTCTATCATTCGAAATCCAGTCAACTCAATTTAGAATGTTACGGCAGCGACTTCAGTATTTTTGGGAGTGACCATCGACCAGTTTATGGATTATTTACGACAGTGTTCAAGGGCTCAAGGTAAGTAGTGTTTCGAAAAGAGAAAGCACCTTCTGGCGGATGTAGTCCGATGTGAAAAATTAATACAAGCAATAAAAAAAAATAAAAAGGATGAAAACCATATATATAATATTTAATTTATATTTTTTTAAAAATAAATAAATTATGTTATATATAAATATGTTGAGTATATTTTAATTATGAAATAATTCATTTCGATATCTAATTTTGAGTGAGCCAGTTACAGGATTAATTTTGAATTCAAACCAGTATGAGCTAAACATTGTTAAACAAACTGTTTAGATTACTAATTGCCTTTCTTGCTTTGTAAAAAAAAGAGGAGAGATGATAAAATCAGACAAAGAACAGTTTTATTGGATAGAAATCAAATTAATTTTACCTTAGTAATATTTACTATTATTTAGAATAAATTAACTTTTTAAAGATTATTTAAATATAGTTTACTCGCACTTTTTTTTAACCTCAAATTATAATTAATAATTCAACAATAGGCTACTGTCTAACATATATATATTATTGACAACAGATGATGTAAATTTACACATAATATACTTGTCGAATAATGTGATAGTGCTTGTTGGGTAATGGATACGTTTTTTAGAATACCATTGAACATGAAAATGAAACAAACATTTCTTTTGAAAACATTCAATTGATACAGATAACATCAATATCATATCGTCACTGGGGTTTGTTGAAGAGAAATGCTAAAGTCTTTAAT
>JAHDVE020002734.1:0-94751 GCA_022606495.2 Halesus radiatus
AAAGATTTTTAGGGGCTTTATTTATATTCGGTTCGTTGACAAAATCACGAACAAGAATTTTTTTCACTGAATAATCTATGTTTTCGCGATGTGTGAGTTGATCGTGGTTTTCGGTAAATACTCGATAAACGCCGAGTCCAACCGTTCCAAAGCCCATTATTCCAACGTTAATTTTGGGTGATTTAATATTGTTATTATTTTCTTGAATCATGCTTTTTCTCCTGTAATTTTTTATAATATTTTTATAAATTTATAATATTTTTTTTATTAAATACTTGTGATATGTTTTTTTTAATTATATCACTCAACCGTTCCCGCCCGCCGAAGCGACGTCCCAACCTTGCCACGCAACCGTACCCAAAGCCTCTCCTATTACTAGGAGAGGTGGCACGCTGAAAAGCGTGACGGAGAGGTTAAAAGTCCTACCGAAGCAATTATTTTTTATTTACTCTTGTTCTGAATTTGTTTTTGTTTTCTTCGGAGTACTCAAAATATAATCGCATTCTTTGTTTGAGCATTTAATAATATTATCTGTCTTATTTGACTTATGCACGGTAAAGCTGCCACACTTAGGGCAAGGCTCTTTGGTAGGCAAATCGGACGAAATAAAGTCACACTCTGGATATTTTTCGCAACCATAGAACGATCGACCGCCCTTAATCGTCTTGCGTTTAACGAGCTTGCTTTGGCATTTTGGGCAAGGCGCATCAATAGTTTGCAAAATCGGCTTAGTGTTTTTACATTCTGGAAATTTAGGGCAAGCGAGAAACTTTCCAAAACGTCCAACTTTGTAAACCATCATCGCTCCGCACTTATCGCATTCAATATCGCTAACCACGTCTTCTATTATAATTTTTTCGATTTTTTCTTCTGCTATTTTTAATGTTTCGCTAAACGGAGTGTAGAATTCTGAAAGCACAGATTCCGATGATTTTTCGCCGACTTCAACTTCATCAAGTTGACTTTCCATATTAGCGGTAAAAGTGACATCAACAATATTTTTAAAGTTTTCGCGCATAATATTATTAACTATAAACCCAATTTCGGTTGGGTGAAGATTTTTCTTCTCACGTTTAATATAGCCACGATCGATAATCGTCGAAATCGTAGGCGAGTAAGTGCTCGGTCTGCCAATGCCCTTTTCTTCAAGCGCCTTAACAAGGGAAGCTTCGGTGTATCTAAAGGGTGGAGTGGTAAAGCATTGTTCTCCATAATATTTAACAAAATCTAAGATGTCATCTTTTTTTAACAGAGGAGGCATTGTGTTTGTTTGTTTTTCCTGATTATCGTAAATTTTTGTGTAGCCCTCAAAGGTCATAACGCTACCGCTGGAGCGAAAGTTATACTCGCCAGCTGTTATATTGAGTTGCAAAGTATCGTAAAGGGCAGAGCTCATTTGGCTGGCGAAAAAGCGTTCATAAATAAGCTTGTAAAGCTTGTATTGCTCAATAGTGATATTTGCCTTAATCGAGTCTGGAGTAATATCAATATAAGTTGGGCGAATTGCTTCGTGAGCGTCTTGAGCATTGCTTTTGCCCTTATAGAAATTAGGTGTTTCTGGAATATATTTATCGCCAAAGCGACGAACGATTTCTTCACGCACTAAATCTATTGCGCTTAAAGCGACCCTAACAGAATCGGTTCTGATATAAGTAACAAGCCCGATAGTGCCTTTGCCTGGCAAATTCACGCCTTCGTAAAGTTGTTGAGCGACGAGCATGGTTCTTTTGGTGGTGAACCCTAAAATGCTACCAGCGTCTTGCTGAAGCTTACTAGTGGTAAAGGGAGCAGGAGCATGAACAGTTCTCTTGCCTTCTTTAACTTCGCTTACAATATAGGATTTATCAACAAGATAATTTTTAATTTCTTCAGAGTGTTCAATAGATTTTACTTCTATTTTTGTTTTTGTTTTATTTTTAGATTCTAGGTCTATTTTTGAATGCAATTTTGCATTAATATTAAAAAGTTTTTTATTAATTTTGCTAATTTGGGTGTTTAAATCGACCGAAATCTCCCAATATTCTTCTGGAATAAAGCCAGTAATTTCTTCTTCGCGGTCAATAATAATACGAGTCGCAACGGATTGAACACGCCCAGCGCTGAGACCTTTGCGAACTTTAGCCCAAAGAATGGGGCTAATTTTGTACCCAACGAGCCTATCTAAAATTCTGCGTGTTTGTTGAGCATCGACAACGTCCATATTAATTGCACGCGGAATTTTAATAGCGTCTTTTATTGCGCTTGGAGTAATTTCGTTGAAAACGATTCTGCAAATAGAATCCTGCTCAATGCTCAATAAGTTAGCCAAATGCCAAGAAATCGCTTCGCCTTCGCGATCAGGGTCAGTGGCGAGCAAAACGTGTTTGGCGGCTTTTGCTTCTTTTTTAATATTGTTTAAAACGTCGGCTTTGCCTCTAAGGTTAATATATTTAGCATTGAAATGGTCATCCACATCGACGCCGAGTTGACTTTTGGGAAGATCTCGAACATGACCATTTGAGGCAATAACGCGATAACCAGAGCCCAAGAATTTGGCAATAGTTTTAGATTTAGCAGGTGATTCAACGATAACAAGCGTGCCTTTAGGGGCAGTTGATTTTTTAGTTTTTGTTTTAACTGGTGCTTTTTTAGCCGGTGTTTTTTTTGTTTTAACGGCTACTTCTTCTGAATTTATAGCGCTAGCTTTAGTTTTTGTTTTAGCTGGTGCTTTTTTAGCAACTGTTTTTTTAACAGGTGCTTTTTTTGCCGCAGGCTTTTTAGCAACTGCTTTTTTTATTTTTGTTTCTGAATCTGGCGCTATTGCCATTGGTTATACCTCCGAAACACTTGATCAAGTGTATTTTTTGTTTATTATTATTCTGAAATTTTGTTTAAATTCTCTACTTCAGCCGGTGTAAGATTGCGCCATTTTCCTGGTGCAAGTCCAATAATTCCAATTTGTGCAAATTCTTCACGGCGCAAAAACACAACTTCGTTTCCAACGAGTTCAAACATGCGACGAACTTGGCGATTGCGCCCTTCGGTGATTGTGACGAGAACTTGAGCTTGATCGTCGTTTTGATTGAGCACTTCTATGGTAGCAGGGGCAGTTTTTTTCTCATCGAGCATAATTCCAGTTCTTAGCAAATCTAAGTTTTCTGGAGTTAGAACGCCCTTGCAAACGCAGTAGTAGCGTTTTTTGATAGTATTGCGAGGGTGCATGAGTTTGTTTGCGAGCTCGCCGTCGTTGGTGACTAAGATTATGCCTTCAGAGTCATAGTCAAGCCTGCCAATAGTGTATAATCTTTCATCTATTTCTGTAAAATAATCTTGAATAGTTTGTCGCCCTTGAGGGTCATCGCTTGAGCAAATAACGTGAGGTGGTTTGTAAAACGCAATGTGAACTTTATCTTCTATTAGTACTTGTTTTTTATTGTAAGTGATAATGTCTTTTTGGGCATCGACTTTTGTGCCGAGAGTATCGACGATTTCACCGTTAACGCGCACTCGTCCCTGTAGAATATATTCTTCGCATTTGCGCCTTGAAGCAACGCCGGCCTGTGCCAAATATTTTTGTAATCTCAATTTAATTTATCTCCAGTATATTTTATATTATTATATATTTTATTTTAACAAAAAATCTTGCCGAAGCAACCGTACCAAAGAGCTCGCCCTCTGGGAGAGCTGGCAGCCGTAGGCTGACTGAGAGGGTTATCTTGCCGAAGCAACCGTCCCAAGTAGTGGTCACCGCCTTCGGCGACCCGCTCAAACCCTCGGTTTGACTGAGAGGGGCGAGCTTTATTTAACCCACTCATCCGTTATCTTGTTAAAATAATACTCAACGCTAACTTTGTCAATATTTATATTTGCCAATAGTTTTGTGTTAAAAATCAATTTATCGTCAATATAGACAAAAATTTCAGCGACTTCTTGGTTAAGCTTAACAGGGGCTTCCAAACGAGGTACGGGTACAATTTTAGTAGTAATTTTTGGAATTTCGGATTTAGCAACTGGTATTACTATATCATCTTTTGAAACTAGTTCCAATGTTTTTATCGTTCCAGAAATCACAGGAATGTCAGAAATCACATTATTTTTTGATATTACGGTGAAATTCTGAAAATTACCGAAGCCAAAATCGAGCAATTTTTTACTATCTTCGAACATATCTGGCGCATTAAGCATAACCGAAACGAGTTGCATATTATTTCGCAAAGCAGCCCCAACGAGGCATCTTCCAGCGATTTTAGTGAACCCAGTTTTTGCGCCGTTAGCGCCTTCGAATTCGAATAAGAGTTTATTTGAGTTTTTGAGAGCGCGATTATATTCATGATTTTCCCAAGGAATATTTTTGGTTTTAGTGCTAGCAATTTTGAGAAAAGTTGAATTTTTCATGCAATAGCTTGCGATTATGCCTAAGTCCTGCGCTGTAGTGTAATGATCAGGGTCGGGGAGACCATTAGGATTGGTGAAATTTGTATTATTTGCACCAATAGATTTGGCTTTTTGGTTCATGAGTTTCGCAAAATCTTTTGTATTGCCTGAAACGTGAATGGCGAGAGCAACGGCGGCGTCGTTTCCAGATTTTAACAATAACCCATATAGCAGATTTTCAACAGATATTTTTTCTCCCAATTGGAGATAAATTGATGAACCTTCAACTCCGCTGGCTTCTTTTGGTATTGTGATAATTTCGTCGAGATTACCGTTTTCGATGGCTAAAATAGCGGTCATAATTTTGGTCGTGCTCGCCATTGGGAGCTTTTTTTCTGGATTTTTTGAATAAAGCACTCTTCCAGAATTTACGTCGATTAATATTGCACCACTGGCTTGAACGCTAATTTTGGGTAATTCTTGCGCATTGGCTTTTTGAGCAAAAAGCAAACTAAAAAGCATAAACAATATTAGAGCAAAGCAAATTAAATTTAAATTTTTAAAACCAAAACTTTTTTTTCGAAACATAGCAACCTCACAAATTATTAAATTTATTTTTTAAAATATTATAACATTTAATAATACTAAGTTTAACACAAAATATACTAAATAAATTTATATAATAAAAAACTCAAGCTTTTTGGCTTGAGTAATTAAACCTATCCTAAGTAACCAATGTCATTTCCTTAACTTTAGCAATCGTACCAAAGAGCTCGCCCGTAGGGGTCGCCGCCTTCGGCGACCCGCTTAACACGACGGGCTGACGGAGAGGTTAAATATTTAATTCAACTCTTGATTTGTATTGCTATCACGAGTACCAGTACTTTGTTCTGAATTTTTATTTTTATATTTTTCTACTAGTTTAGCGATTTCGTCAATAGTTCTTGGAACGACCTCGAGAACTCTGTCTATAGTATTATCGAACTGCGCAGGAATTGCCTTAACGGTGCCATCTTTAACCACAAGAAAAGTCTGGGGTGCAATGCTCATTCCGGCAACGCTTGTGCCCGCAAACGGGTGATGGATAGAATCGCTAAGTTCTCCGTTTTGCGCCTTATTAATGATAGTTTGCCCCGTGCTATATTCTCCACCGCCCGAGAGAAAGCCGAGCGAAACTTTGGAAACCGTAACAATCATAGTGCCATCGCTGGTATACATTGGTTCGCCGACGATTGTGTTCACGTCGACCATTTGGCGAATTTCTTCCATTGTAGATTTCATAATATTTTCTATTGGGTGAGGAGTTGGATTTTGATACATAAATATTTCTCTCTTAATTTATTTTAGATTTTTAAATTTTGTATGGGCAGATCTTGTGTCTTCCCAACTGGCTTAATTTTTTTAGTGATATTAATAATATTCTCAAGTTTAAATTCTAATATTCCTTCCAAATTTATCAAGATCCCGTTTGAATTAAAAGCAGGGTGTATATAAACAAAATTATTTTGAGTAAAAATACTAAAAATTTGTTTAAGACAAGTTTTGATTAATCCGCAAGTCATAACTAAATTGAACGCATCGTCCAATCCTAATAAAAGAGTAAACTTTATTTTTTCTAAAATCACGAGTTTTTTTAGTTTTGAAAAATTGATTTTTTTTGTTTTAGGTTTTGATTTTGATTTTTTAATAATATTATTTAAATAATTAAACATCTTATTAATTTCCAAATTATGTAATTTTTTATTTTTGTTATTTGTTTTATAATAAATAATTTTATAAGAGTCTCTTTTTAATAATGCGAACGCAAAATTAATTTTAATTTTTCCAAATAGGGGTGCAAAATAAATGGCGCAAAAAATGCCGAATTCTGCATCAAAAGTGACGTTAAAATCCACTTTTATGCGCAAAAATAACACCAAAATCAACGCAAAAATCAAAATTATAAAAAACAATAAATTAATCATCATAAATAAAGCTTACCCATATATTTACTTAATATTTATGCGATTTATATAATTTATTGTTTATTTTAATTAATTTTGATATAATTAAAAAATAAATTAATAATTAAAATTAGGTGAATATAATTTGAAAGAATTTCTCGAATCTCAAAAAATAACACAAAATTTAAATCTACCCGAAAACAACGTTTTAGTTTCTTATTTAATAATAATTGGGTGCGTATTAATCGCAATTTTTATGATTTCTATAGTTATTAAATTTATTTTCAGAATGTTTTTTTCGCAAGTTAAATTCGCAATTTGTATGTTTATCGCCGTTTCAGCGTTCTCTGCGTTAACTGGCAATTTCGCATTAAATCCAATTATAAAAAACACCGATAACAGCGACGTTAACGGTATTCTTGAGCAAGCGGCTGGTTCATTCAAGGGCATTTATTCTTCAAAAATTCCAGCGCTAGCTTATAAATTTGCTCCGAGCAAAACCCAATCTTCAGATAATACTAATAACACTAATAATATTATAAATGACCCCACAAAAGTTAGAATAAACGTTTCTTACTTGCCTTTTGGCAACGTCGAACTTGAATATAACCCAATCACAAAAAGCTTTAATATAGTCAGCCCATTGGGCGCAAAAAAATAAATAAAAATAACACAAAAAAGAGTATATAAATTAATTTTTATAACTCTTTATTTGTGTTTAATATTAAATTAATTGCTTAAACTAAACTTTGAAAGCTATGCTTTTGCTGCTGCCATAACTTGTTTTCCGTTGTAGAATCCACATGTTTTGCAAACTCTATGCGCAAGTTTAGTATCATGGCATTGAGGGCATTCTGTTATGCCTGCAATAGCGACTGTAAAGGTATTTGCGCGGCGTGAGTCACGCTTTTTTTTGGAAACTTTACTCTTTGGAACTGCCATTTGTTACACCTCCTCCTCGGTTTTCAAAAAAGCTTTCAATGCATCAAATGGGTTTTCTGATTTGTTTAAAAGCTGATCTTTATTAATAAGTTGTTCTGATTTTTCCAAATCATAGAATTGATTTTGGCAATCAGATTTGCAAAGCGATTTTGCTGGAATTTCGAGCAAAATATTGTCTAGAATTGCTTTTTTTAAAGATATAATATTTTTGTTTTGAGTAAACTCATAAAACTCATTACTTATATCTAAGTTAACAATATTTTGAGAAAACTCTTCTGTTATGTTTTTCTCAAACAAAATATCGTAGTGTTCTAGGCATCGGTCGCATTGCATAATTAGGTTTGTTTTAAAGTTAAAGTCAACTTTAAAAACATCTTCGGCAATTTTTTTGACATTTCCACAAATATTATATTCACCAGAAATGCCCATGATTTTTGAATCCAAGTCTATAATTTCCGGCATAAAATCGATATTTTCTCCAGAAAAACAAAACTCTTCTGTGCTATTTTTAGCACTTGAAATTTTTGCAATATTAATTTGCATATTTATCACCTCGATATTAACCCATTAATTATTATACTTTTTCTTGAGTTGATTTGTCAAGCAAAAGCTAGTATTAGTTTTTTATTTTTTGTGCTTATCCAAAACTTCTTTGAGATATTTTCCAGTATAGCTAGTTTTAACTTTGCAAACCTGTTCAGGAGTTCCCGTTGCGACGATTTCGCCGCCTCGATCTCCGCCTTCTGGTCCGAGGTCAATAATATAATCGGCGGTTTTAATAACGTCTAAATTATGTTCAATAACTATAACCGTATTTTTAGCATCGCAAAGCCTTTGAATAATGCTAATTAGCCTGCTTGCGTCGTCGATATGCAAGCCAGTAGTGGGCTCATCGAGAATATAGAGCGTTTTTCCAGTGCTTGTCCTGCTCAATTCCGTTGCGAGCTTTACCCGTTGAGCTTCTCCGCCCGAAAGGGTCGTGGAAGACTGTCCTAGGGTAACGTAGCCCAATCCGACGTCAAAAAGCGCTTGAAGTTTTTTAGTGATTTTCGGAATATTCTTGAAAAATTCCAACGCTTCTTCTATTGTCATGTTTAGCACATCGCTAATATTTTTGTTCTTGTATTTTACTTCAAGAGTTTCTCTGTTATATCTTTTGGAATTACAAACTTCGCAAGGCACATAAACATCCGGCAAAAAGTGCATTTCGATTTTATGAATACCGTCACCATTACAAGCGTCGCAACGTCCGCCTTTGGTATTAAAACTAAATCTTCCAACGAGAAAGCCTCGTTCTTTTGCGTCGGGAGTCATTGCAAAAACTTCACGAACCAAGTCAAAAAGCCCCGTGTAAGTGGCTGGATTACTTCTGGGCGTTCTGCCAATCGGCGATTGATCAATATCGATTACTTTGTCTAAATATTCTATTCCTGTAATTTTTTCGCATTTCCCAGGCTTGGTTTTTGCTCGGTTTAAATCACGCAAAAGAGTCTTGCGAATAATTGCGTTTACCAAGCTGCTTTTTCCCGAACCAGAAACGCCAGTAACGCAAGTAAACAAGCCTATCGGAATGCTTACTGTGATGTTTTTTAAATTATTTGCCGCTGCTTTTGTTACGACTAATTTTTGTTCGGTTGCTTTGCGACGTTTTTCTGGCAACTCTATACGCATTCTTCCGCTTAAATACGCCCCTGTGATAGATTCTTCGCAATCCATAATATCTTGAAGCGAACCTTGAGCAACTAGGTTTCCGCCTTTTGTTCCCGCTCTTGGGCCAATATCGACGATATGATCGGCTGATCGCATTGTGTCTTCGTCATGCTCGACAACTATCAAAGTATTGCCGATGTCTCTTAGGTGTATAAGCGTTTGTAATAGCCGATTATTATCTCGTTGATGCAAGCCAATGCTTGGTTCGTCGAGAATATAGAGAACGCCGACGAGCCCAGAACCGATTTGCGTTGCCAATCTAATTCTTTGAGCTTCTCCGCCAGAAAGAGTATTCGCAGATCGAGCCAAAGTGAGATAATTCAGACCAACGTCGACTAAAAAGCCAATTCTTGAGTTTACTTCTTTTAAAATTTGGCTTGCTATAATTTGTTCTGAAGAGTTTAGTTTAAAATTATCAAAAAACTTTTTTGCGTCTACAACTGCCATATTAGCCACTTCAGAAATATTTTTATCTTGAACGGTAACGGCTAAAATTTCTTTTTTGAGTCTTGCACCGTGGCAACTTGGGCAGGTTATGACAGACATATATTGTTCAATTTCGCTTTTAGCATAATCTGAGCTTGTCTCATGAAAACGGCGTTCGAGATTGGTGGCGATGCCCTCAAAAACGTTATGGGTGACGCCGCTTCCGTAGTCTTTATTATACTCAAGTTTTAGTTTTTCTTTGCCTGTTCCATATAATAAAATATTAATAACTTTTTCTGGAATAGTGCTTACAGGATCTTCTAAGCTGAATTTATATTGTTTGGCAAGGGCTTTCATATACATGTCTGCGATACTGCCTTCAACGGCGGTATTCCAGCCGGAAACTCTAATCGCTCCGTCACTAATTGAAATGTTTTTGTTTGTAATAATTAAATCTGGGTCGACTTTCATAAGTGATCCAAGACCTGAACAAGTTTCGCAAGCACCAAACGGATTGTTAAAACTAAAAGATCTTGGGGCTAATTCTTCGATGTTAATATCGCAATCTGGGCATGAATAACTTTGTGAAAATAATTGCTGAGAATCAACTATTTCTTCAATATTATTTATAATAGTTTTTTTTGAAGAGTCAACGAGCACAATGCCTTTTGCGAGCTTCATTGCGGTTTCAATCGATGAGCTTAATCGCCCACGGCTAGATTCTTTGAGCACTATTCTATCGATAACTACTTCAATAGTATGCTTGAATTTTTTATCAAGAGTGGGCACTTCTGATATTTCATAATTCACTTTGTCCACTCGCACTCGAACATAACCGTCTTTTTTAATATCTTCGAATAGGCTTCTAAACTCGCCCTTTCGTGCACGAACTACTGGGGCTAAAATTTGTAGTTTTATTTCTACTTTATTATTTATTTCGGGGTTAAATAATCTCATTAGCTTGTCTACCACTTGATCAACGGTTTGTTTTTCGATGTGCTTTCCGCATTTTGGGCAATGCGGAACGCCTATTCGAGCATAAAGCAAGCGCAAATAGTCGTTGATTTCTGTTACCGTTCCGACCGTTGATCTTGGGTTATGGCTTGTACTTTTTTGATCAATAGATATTGCAGGAGAAAGCCCTTCGATATACTCAACGTCGGGTTTTTCCATTTGTCCGAGAAATTGGCGAGCGTATGATGAGAGCGACTCAACGTAGCGACGTTGCCCTTCAGCGTAGAGCGTATCGAACGCAAGAGAAGATTTTCCTGAGCCACTAAGACCCGTGAATACAATGAATTTATCTCTGGGCAATACTAAGTCAACGCCTTTAAGATTGTGCTCTCTTGCGCCTTTGATTATTATTTGATTTTTGTTTTCTGACATGTATTATTTTAAACCTCGTGATTTATTATTTATATTATTATTTATTTTTTTATTGCTTCGGCAAGCGGGAACGCCCCTCTCAGTCAGGCTATGCCTGCCAGCTCTCCCAGAGGGCGAGCTTTTTTATCAAATATTAAACAAACTGATTTATATTATCTTAAAAACTTAATTCGATAACATTGTTCTCGCTTTGCCGAAGCAAGCGTACCCAAGAGCTCGCCCTTTGGGAGAGCTGGCAAACCGTAGGTTTGACTGAGAGGGTCGTTCCAGTTTTGCCAAAGCAAATTTATTATATTTATATTTTTATCTCTTATTGCTTTTTCGTGTTCTTTCTTTTGAGCGAGATTGCGAACCAGCTGTTCCTGGTTTGATTTTTGTATGAGTAAGTTTTTCGCCCTTTAAAATCAACACTTCGTCACGCAAGGCGGCGGCAGTTTCAAAGTCAAGTTCTCCAGCAGCGGCACGCATTTGCTCTGTTAATAATTCTATTCTTAAAATTTTATCTTCTTGAGAAAGTTCTTTTTTATCTGCTCGAGCTTTAGACGAAATTTCCAAAATATTGCTAATTTTCTTAGATATAGTAGTCGGCGTAATATTGTTTTTAGTGTTATCAGCAATTTGAATTGCACGGCGACGATCGGTTTCATCTAGCGTTTTTTGCATTGAATCAGTTATTCGATCGGCGTACATAATTACTCGGCTTTCGCTGTTTCTGGCGGCTCGTCCAACTGTTTGAATTAAAGAAGTGGCAGAGCGCAAAAAGCCTTCTTTGTCTGCGTCGAGTATCGCCACTAGTGCAACTTCGGGCAAATCTAGCCCCTCTCTTAATAAGTTAATTCCAACAAGAACGTTAAAGTCGCCAAGGCGCAAATCTCGCAAGATTTCCATGCGTTCCATAGTAGTTATTTCGCTATGCATATATCTGACTTTGATGCCGATATTATCCAAATATTCGGTTAAACTTTCAGATAGTTTTTTTGTTAGCGTAGTTACAAGGGTGCGAAAGCCTAACGCCGTTGTTTTGTGAATTTCGGTAATTAAATCGTCTACTTGTCCTTCGACTGGCTTAATTTCGATTAATGGATCTAGCAACCCAGTTGGGCGAATAATTTGTTCTACGACTTCGCCTTGAGTTTTTTCCAGCTCGTATTTTGATGGAGTTGCCGAAACAAAAACCACTTGATTTACTCGTGTTTCGAACTCTTCGAATTTTAGCGGGCGGTTATCAAACGCCGACGGAATTCTAAAGCCATAATCAACAAGATTTGTTTTGCGAGAGAAATCTCCAGCGAACATCGCCCGAACTTGCGGAATGGTCGCATGTGATTCGTCGATAAACATCAAAAAATCATCTGGAAAATAATCTATTAAAGTGTAAGGCGCATCGCCTGGTTTGCGTCCGTCAAAATATCGAGCATAGTTTTCGATACCGTTACAGTAGCCGATTTCTCGCATCATTTCCATGTCATAATTTGTGCGCTGTTCTAATCTTTGCGCCTCAACAAGCTTGTTTTGACTTCGCAATTCTTCTACTCTTAAATATAAATCGTGCTCAATATCTTTAATTGCTTCGGTTAGCTTTTCTCGTGAAGTCGCATAATGCGAGGCTGGAAAAATCGCAGTATGCGAAAGCACTGAAATAACATTGCCAGTCAATGCATTAATTTCGCTGATTCTCTCGACTTCGTCGCCGAAAAACTCAATCCGCACGGCTTTGTCTTGCGAATTGCTTTGAAATATTTCAACAATATCGCCACGAACCCTAAAAGTCCCTCGACCAAACTCTATATCGTTTCGCTCAAATTGGATTTCAATAAGCTTTTTGATAACTTGATCACGATCCAAATTCATGCCCGTTCGAATAGAGACGCTCATTTTTAAGTATTCTTCAGGGTCGCCCAGAGCATAGATACAGCTGACAGATGAGACGACGATAACGTCTCTGCGCTCGTTTAATGCGCTGGTGGCGCTATGGCGAAGCCTGTCTATTTCGTCGTTAACAGTGGCGACTTTTTCGATATATACATCTGAAGTTGCGATGTAAGACTCTGGCTGATAATAATCATAGTAACTTACAAAATATTCCACTGCGCTATCTGGGAAAAACTCTTTAAATTCAGCGCAAAGTTGAGCCGCTAACGTTTTGTTATGAGCCAATATTAGAGTTGGCTTTTGTGTTTGTGCAATTATATTTGCCATTGTAAAAGTTTTTCCTGAACCTGTTACTCCCATTAATACTTGGGATTTTTTCTCTTCTCGAATTCCAGCTACGAGTTCAGCAATCGCTTGAGGTTGGTCGCCGGTTGGGGCGTAATTTGATTTTAAAACAAACTTGTCTTGCTCTTTTTTATTAGTATTTTTATTTATTTTTCTCACCTCGAAATTTTTGTATATTTTTAGAACGCCCCTCTCAGTCAGGCTATGCCTGCCAGCTCTCCCAAAGGGCGAGCTTTTTTAACGTAACGAATTTCGTATTTTGAGGTTTTTGTATTGTTTTTCAATCACAATTTGCTCAAAATAACAAAACTGATTTTTCGTCGTACCAAAGAGCTCGCCCTTTGGGAGAGCTGGCAAACCGTAGAGGCATCGCCTCGTAGGTTTGACTGAGAGGGGCGTTCCAGCGTGACGGAGGGGTTTATATTTATTTTATTTTAGTAATTCTTTAATTTTATCTATATTATTAAGCGCTGCTTTGCGCCCCATTTCAACGGCGAATTCAAAATCTTTAAACGAATTGGAATCCATTGCTCGAACGGCGGGTTCAAGCATTACGTCTGCATCTTTTTCTTTGTGCATTTGATTTTGCCAACCCATAATATCTGTTGAAGCGAAAATATAGTCAAGCATTCCGTTAAACTCTTCTGTTAGCACACCGCCGCGATAGCCAACGTCAACGCCGATAACCACGTCTGCGCCCATATTTCTGGCAATATCGCAGGGTACTCGTGAGATTACGCTACCATCGACGCACAGTCTATCATTCCAAAGAAAGGGCTCAAACACACCTGGAATAGCGATACTTGCACGAATTGCATCGTGGATTTTTCCAGTATTCATGACAACGAGTTCTCCACAATTTAGATCAACGGCTACGCAAGCAAAATCTATTATTGCGTCGCTAAAATCATAGTTTTTTGTAAAAGTGTTAATTAAATTTTGAAATTTAACGCCTTTTAAAAACCCACCTTTTTTGGGAATTATTACATCAAAGTAATCTTTTTCGTTTAGCATTGGAATCAGCTGGATTAATTTTTTAACATCTGTTCCGCAAGAATATACTCCACCAAAAACACTACCCATGCTTGAACCGACTATTATATCTGGTTTTATATTATACTCTTCAAGAATTTCCAAAACCCCGAGGTGAGCAAATCCTCTTGCGCTGCCTGCGCCGAGGGCTAGCCCTAATTTTTTCTTCTTTTTTTTTTCTGGCAAAATTCACTCCTAATTTTAAACTAAGGTTTTTTATCTAAGCTTAAAATTTAATACTATATATTATACTCTAAAAAATTATAATATACCACTTAGAGTATTTTGTGAATTTATTATATTTTGGGTGAATAGTCTATTAATAGCTCAAGTTTTAGGAGAAGATTATCAAAAAAAAGCTTTATTATATTTTTAATATTTTTATGTTTTTATTTTTAATACTTGTTTTAGTATTTTCAAAAGATAGCATTAACGCGGCGAAAGCATCGCTAGATCTTTGGTGGAAGTCCGTTGTGCCTGCTTTACTGCCATTTTTGATTTTAAGTTCGATTATTATTAAAACGGATTCGCTTTTTTTTCTGAATAAATTATTTTCAGGCATAATAAATAAATTTGGTTTTTGCCCAGAAGTCGCAAGCATTATTTCTCTTGGGTTAATAGCCGGAACGCCCACCAGCGCAATACTTTGCGGAGAATTGCAAGAGCAAAATAAATTAAACACAGATCAGGCTACAAACTTGTTGATTTTGTGTAACTTAATTGGTCCGATGTTTATTTTGGGCACAGTTGCCAATAATATGCTCAAATCTAGTTTTGCGGGAATAATTATTTTGGCGGGTTATTATTTTGGGGCAATAATTAGCTTTTTGCTTGCCACTACTAAATCTAGTAAATTTAGCAAAACTAACAAATCAAAAATAAGCAATAATAAAATTAAATCAAAAATAATTAACAATAATTTAATTTTAACTTTAAACCAAAGTATTTCAAATAGTTTAGTACAAATATCTAAAATTGGCGGAACAATGACGTTTTTTAGCGTGTTTTATGCAATTATTGTTAAATTAATAAATATTATTTTAAGTATGTTTAATATAATATTACCAGAAAATATTTTTGGAGCTATATTTTCTGGCTTTTTTGAGATGTCTTTAGGTTGCAAAAATATAAGCTTACTAAATATTGATTTAAGCATAAAAATTGCGATTATTTGCTTTATTCTTTGCATTGGTGGGGCAAGCATTTTAATTCAGACGATTTCTTACGCAAAAATTAATATAAAAAAATATTTAATATTTAAAATAATTCATGCAATTATTAGTTCTATTATTTCAGGTTTTGCGACCACAATAATTTTAATTAACAAAACTAGTTTCGTGTTTAATAATTTTAATATTTTAAGTAATAATTTAAATAAAAATTTAGAAATTATAACACAAAAGCCGCTTGTTTTTTCGTCAGCGGCTTGTTTTTTAATATTAGTAATTATATTAATATTAAATTTATTATGTTTTAGAAAAACAAAAGTCTAGTCTTGCTTTTTCCAAAAAAGCTCTTTGATCACTTCTTCCACTGGAATGTCATAATCTTCATCATATTGAGAATCTTCAAGAAAATGCGCTTCTTTTTCGATATTTTCTTCGGAAAGGGCTTCTTTGCGCTTCTTTTTAGACTTCTGGTTTTGAAATTCAGCAGCGATTTCTTCGATTTCCATTAAATCAATTTTGTTGATTTCCATTTCTTCTGAAATGTTCTGAGTTTGGTTTTGGGTGAGCGTGCCTTGATTATCAACAAAATAAGTCGTGGAATTTTTGTTACTCGAATCATTACTTTTATATGTGCCAGAACGAGTTTGCTGCTGAGTGTGTTTTTGGTGCAATTCTGGGTTGACTTCTTGGGTGGGTTTGATTGGCTGACCTTGCGTTGCGAGATCAATTAACCTGCTTCCATCTTGCTCTTGGTTTTGCGTTTTATAATATGGATTATTTTGTGTGTCTTGCGTTTTAAATTTGTTTTGTTTGCCTGTTTCAAAGTATTCTTCAGAAGAATTTTTAGAACTTAAATCTAAATCAATATCGTCAATCTTATCAAAATTATTATCAAAATTTATTTCTTGCTCTTTTGACTCTTCTTCTGGTTTTTTTTCTTTATTGTTAGTATTATTATTTACAGAATAAGTTGCGCTTAGTTCGGCTCGGTTTTTGTCGATAATTTGAATATACTCAGAAAGATAATTATTCAAATCTTCAAGCATTCCATCGGTATAGCTTCGAGCTCCTTGCGCAATTACTTCGGCGTTGTTTTCTGCGCGAGCGATTAACCCTTGAGCTCGCACTTTTGCTTCTGTGATAATATTTTGTCTTGCAATTAGACGTTCGCATTCCCGCCGTGCTTTGGAAAGCATTTCAGCTGCCTCTATTTTTGCTCGTTCAATGATAACTTCTTTTTCTTTAAGCAATGCGTTAGAAATTCTTATTTCTTCTGGTATCGAAACTTTTATGTCTCCGATCAAATCCATAATAGAGTCAAAGTTAACGATGCGCTTATTGCTTAGCCCGAGGCGTGGTTTTGGGCTGTTTTCAATTTCGTTTTCCAGTTGAATTAGTAGTTCATTGATTTTGTTTCTCATTTTGTTGAGGCGACCTTTCTTGATTAGTAAATATAATTAATTATATTTTTTGTTTTTCTAATAATTTATCGGCAATATTTTTAGCGTAGCTTTGGGGCAAAAAGTCAGAAATATTTCCACCAAATGCGCCGACTTCTTTTACGATGCTTGAACTTAAATAAGAATATTTTGTGCTAGTCATCATAAAAAGCGTTTCGATATTTGGGTTTAATTTTTTATTAATGGATGCCATTTGCAATTCAAATTCAAAATCTGTCACTGCTCTAAGGCCTCTAATTATGCTCTTTGCGTTTTTTAATTGCGCAAAATCAACGAGCAAACCGTCGAAACTTGCAACTTCAAAATTAGTTATATTTTCTTGTTTTGCGGCTAAGTTTATATACTCAACTCTTTGATCAATGCTAAAATAAGCTTTTTTGTTTTTATTATATAGTATCGATACTATTACAAGATCAAAGATTTTACTTGCTCGATTTAGTATATCAAGATGTCCGTTGGTGAACGGATCAAAAGAGCCTGGGTATATGCAAATATTCATGAAATCACCTCTCATACCCTCTCAGTCAGCTTGCGGCTGCCAGCTCTCCCAGAGGGCGAGCTCTTTGGTTACGATTGCTTTGGCAAAGCAAGAACGACGCAAATTAAATTAATCTATATTTTTTTGATAAATACTAAGAGCGCATTTGCCATAAACTTTTTGTTTTATAATATTATCTAAAAATGGCATGTCTGCCGATTTTGCATGTTCATAAATAATCTGTGCGTCGTCTGTTAAAATATTGGAATTAAATAATAAGTCTATTAAATAATGCTTTTTTTCAAAATCATATGGCGGATCTAAAAAAACAAATTTGAATTTTTCTATTTTGTCTGGTTTTTTGTCGGATTTTTTTTCCAGTGACTTGTCCATTGATTTTTCTAAGTTTTTGTTTTCTAAGTTTTTGTTTTTATTTTCCAAAAATTCAATACATTGTTTATAATCATAGTTAAGTATATCTATTTGTTTATCAAAACACAATAGTTTTGTGTTTGCTTTTATTAATGCGATACATTTTGGATCGATATCGTTAGTAACAACTTTTTTTGCGCCTCTTGAAATTGCTTCGTAGGCAAGCGAGCCTGTTCCGCCGAATAAATCTAGCACGTTTGCGTCGATTATACTAAATTGAATTATTCCAAAGAGTGCTTCTTTTGTCATGTCCGCAGTTGGGCGAGTTGAATCGCCTTTTAATGCGTTGAATTTTCTTCCTTTTGCGCTTCCCGCGACTATTCTCATATTTTTCCCCTAGTTAGTTTTTATATTATATGTTTTTTTGTCGGCGATAATTGCGTCCATAAAGACATCCCATGGGTCTGATTTAATGTCTGAAATAACTTGCTCTTGGAAACAAACGCCCATTCTAAAAGCTTTTTTGCATCTTGGCAAAAATTTATCGTAATAACCAGCCCCCCAACCCACTCGTTCGCCAAGTTCACCAAAAACAACGCCTGGCACTATTACCAAGTCAATATCCCGTGGTGAAATTATTCTTGAGTTAGAAATTTTGGGCTCGGATATTCCATATCGATCGGTTTCGGCTGTGTGATTATTATTAAAATATTGCTCTAGCGGCGAAGCGGCGACCATTCCGCCTTTACCATCGCAAATCGGAAAAGCAACGGTTTTGCCTTGGTTTATTGCACTTTCGCAAAGCGATGCAATATCGATTTCTCCGCCGTGGGCACAATATGCTAGGATTATTTTTGCCTTTTGATATTCAGGGTGTGCGAGAATTCTTGAAACACATGCTAGCGCTTTTTTTTCAGCTAGTCCGCTTCCGATTGCGTTGCGCACTGTTCGGATATAATATCGTAGGGCTTTTTTTGAAATTGCATTTTCCTTCATCGCTCTCCTGTTTTGCCGCTTTTTTATTTTGTGTGTTTTATTTAATTAATATATTCTCTAACCAGCCTATTTGGATTGTCAGAAAAACTTGTTAGCACTTCATAATAAATGGTATTTGCATTTTTTGCAAGCTCATTTGCTAAAATTTGCTTATCTTTCTCAACTCCCAGCAAAATAACCTCGTCATAAAGCTCTGCTTTTATTCCAGTTATATCGATAATGCACATATCCATGCATATTCTACCAATTATTTTTGCATATTGAGAATTTACAATTACTCGCCCGTTTTGGGCGTATGCACGCAAATATCCGTCAGCGTAGCCAACTGGCAAAATCGCAATTCTTGTTTTTTGGGTTGCGACAAAATCCAACCCATAGCTTACGCCCTCGCCTATATTAATTTCTTTGATTTGCATTATTTTTGTTTTCAGACTTAGAACAGGTTTTAAGTTTTTTTGGTTTATAATTAATTGCGATGAAGAATAGCCATAAAGAGAAACGCCTAATCTAACCATATTAAAATCAAATTCTTGCGCAATTGCATGAGAATTTGCGGCGTGAAAAATTATATTTTTGAAATTATATTTTTTTATTATTTTTATATATTCTAAAAAATTTATATTTTGCTTTTTAGTAAAACTATTATCTAAACTATCAGAACACGCAAAGTGAGTATAAACACTAACTATATCTATATTTTCAGAAGATTTTATAAAATCCAAAATATTTATTAAATCAAGATTATTATAAACCCCGAGTCTATGCATTCCGGTATCTAATTTTATACTAATTTTCGCGCGCTTTTTACACTGTTTTGCCGATTGTTCTAAATTCTTAATTACATCTAAATCAAACACGGTTTGTATAAGATTATAATTAATTATGTCCAAACATTGGCATTCCAAAATTGGGCTCATTACCAATATATTACACTTGATTTCAGCTTTGCGCAACTCTATCGCTTCTTTTACCGTTGCCACAGCTAGATATTCCGCCCCTTCGGAAATTACGCATTTAGCAACTTGCACCGCGCCGTGACCATATGCGTTGGCTTTTACTACTGCTAATATTTTTGTGTTTTTGTTTTTAAGCTTGCTTTTAAAATATAAATAATTATGCTTAATTGCACCTAAATCTATAATTATTTTTGTTGGTCTGTTCAAAATAGTTTTCTCCTTTTAGCGAGGCAAGCGGGTCGCCGAAGGCGGCGACCCCTACTATATAATTTCTCCGCCAGCGATTACTAAATATGGCTTGTTTCGAATATCAAAAATATCGCCATCAAAAACCACTAAATCGGCATCTTTACCTATTTCTACGCTACCGACTCGCTCGGAAATTCCTGCAAATTCGGCGGCGTTTATCGTTATTGCTCTTAATGCCCCGCTTTCGCTAAGACCGTTTGCGACGCAAAGCGCAGCGGTTACTCGAAGTAAGTGTTGAGGGATTTCTGGGTGATCAGTTGCGAGCGCAAACTCTAACCCTGCTTTTTCAAAAATAGCTGGAGCTTCTTGGGTTAAGTTTTTCATCTCTACTTTAAATCGAGCGAGCATTAACGGCCCAAGAATTACTTTGGATTTGTTTTTCTTGAGTAATTCTAGTATTAAGTGCCCTTCTGTGCAATGATCCAAAGTATAATCAAGATTAAATTCGTTTGCAATATTTATTGCGCTGGAAATATCGTCAGCTCGATGGGCATGAATTTTTAGTGGAATTTTATCAGAAAAAACTTTGGATAACTCTTGCGACTTAAAATCAAAATTTTGCTTTATATTTAAATTTTTATTATTATTATAATTTTGTGCTTTAATTAAAGCCTCTCGAAGCAGCGCAACGCTTGCCATTCGGGTTTTTGGCGCTTTGTTTTTGTGCGAATAAACTCGCTTTGGGTTTTCTCCAAAAGCTACTTTCATCGCCGTGCACGAATTTATTAGCATATCTTGAAGAGAATTGCCATAAGTTTTGAGCGCGCAAAATTGGCCACCGATTACGTTTGCGCTGCCTGGCCCCGTTGAAACGCTCGTTATGCCTTCTTTGAGCGCTTGCGCAAAGCATGGATCACTTGGGTTGAGCCCGTCGATTGCACGGAGTTGGGGCGTAATTGGATCGCTTGTTTCGTTAACATCGTCACCTTCAAAGCCAATACTATCTTCCATCATTCCGATATGTGAATGCGCATCGATAAAGCCCGGATAAATATTTTTGCCTTTTAAGTCTATTGTTTTATCCAAAGTATTTATTTTTATATTTTTAGTATTTATATATTTTTCTGAATTTCCGATATATAGTATTTTTTTGTTATTAATAATAATATCGCCAAAAATTATATTATTATTAGAATTTATGTTTGTTTTTTGCATTACAAATATTTTTGCGTTTTTTAATATTAGCATGTTATTCTCTTTCTAAAACATCTTTATTAATCGGGCAGGCACAAGGTCTGCCCCTACCCTACGATAATTATTAATTAAAAACAAACCCCTCAAATTTATGAATTATGAGAGGTTTTTGTAAAGCATAGTTTATTTTAAATTATTATTATTTTTATTGTTTTTAACAAAGCATTGGAAATATTCCACCAAAGCAACTAGCGAAAAAATAATCGCAAGCGAAAGCATAATCACGTTCGCTGGATAGACTACGTTTTTGAAAAAAGTCAAAATAACGCCCAAACTAAAGCAAAGCGAGGCGGCTTTTCCTGCAAACTTAGAATAAACAACTACCTTTTTTTTGTATAATATAGCTGCACAAATTATCATGCCTGTTTCTTTTATAACAACCAAAATTAAAAATAATGGGTGCAATAATTTCACGCTAACAAGACAATATAGCGCGGCGACTATCATTATTTTATCTGCCAATGGGTCGAGCACTTTTCCAATATCTGTTATCAAGTTATATTTTCTTGCTATATATCCATCAAGTACATCTGTTATTGCAGCGACGCAAAAAATTATCACTGCCAAATTATAGTTGTGCACTACTTTGAATATATACAAAAAAACGCCAACCAAGAGTATTCTTATTACTGTTAAAATGTTAGGAAGATTCAAAATTATACCACCTGTTTAAAAAATATAATATCAATTGATTATACGCTATTTTTTAATTTTGAGCAAATTTTTATTAAAAAAATTAAAGCCAAGTTGTTTGACTTTAATTAATTTTTATATTATTTAATGTGAATAAGCAATTGAAAATATTAAAAGAACGCCGCTTTGGCGGGTAAACCTCTCCGTCAACCTGCGGTTGCCACCTCTCCTAGTAATAGGAGAGGCTTTTGGTACGACTTCGTTTCAAATATTTTCCGCAGAAACCGTAGCCTCTCCTGTTACCAGGAGAGGTGGCACGGCGGTTTAGCCGTGACGGAGAGGTTAAATTTTATTATTTATTGCACGCCTGGAATTTTTATTAAAGTATCAAAGCCTTTTTGCAAATCTTCGTCTGTAGGAGAATAATTTTCGATATTCCCTTCAAGATAGCTTGTGTAAGAGGCGAGATCAAAGTTTCCGTTGCCCGTTAAACCGAACAAGATTGTTTTTGCTTCGCCACGTTCTTTGCACTCAAGAGCTACGTCGATCGCCGCTTTAATTGCGTGAGCTGATTCTGGAGCTGGCAAGATTGCTTCTTTTTTTGCGAAAAGCACAGCTGCGTCAAAAACATCTTTTTGCATTACTGAACGAGCTTCGTCGATATAACCGTCGTGATATAGCTTGCTTAAAATTGGGCTCATTCCATGATAGCGCAAACCGCCGGCGTGAATCGAAGGGGGCATAAATCCGCTTCCAAGGGTATACATTTTTGCTAACGGTGTTATTTGCCCAACGTCGCAAAAATCATAGGCATATTTTCCACGTGTCATCGATGGGCACGCTGATGGCTCGACTGCGATTAAATGTGGATTGGATTTGCCAAGAATTTTGTCTTGCATAAATACGCTCATTAGCCCGCCAAGATTTGAACCGCCACCTGCGCATCCGATTACATAATCTGGATATTCGTCAACTTTTTCAAGTTGCAATTTGGATTCTATACCGATAATTGATTGATGCAAAAGTACTTGATTAAGCACCGAACCGAGGCTATATCTTGTGTTTTCTGTGCTAGTGGCAAGTTCGACTGCTTCGCTTATGGCCGTTCCCAAAGAGCCCATATTATTGGGGTCTGCTAGCAAAATTTTTCTGCCAATATTCGTAGTATCGCTTGGCGATTGGATTACTTTTCCGCCGTATGTTTCGATTACCGCTTTACGGTAGGGTTTTTGAATTGCACTAATTTTCACCATAAAAACCGTTAAAGGCAAGTCATAGTATGCACAAGCCATTGAAAGCGCAGTTCCCCATTGTCCTGCTCCTGTTTCGGTGGTTAGATTAGTGATTCCTTGCATTTTGTTATAATACGCTTGCGGAACAGCTGAATTAAGTTTGTGGCTTCCCGATGTATTATTGCCTTCATACTTATAATAAATTTTCGCAGGCGTGTCTAAATATTTTTCAAGCTCGAATGCGCGAATAACTGGCGATGGTCTGAACTTACGATAGTATTCTTGCACTGGTTCAGGAATATCGATATAGCGCTCCATAGTCATTTCTTGTTTGCAAAGCTCTTTTGCAAAAATTCGCTCTAAATCCGCAACTTGCAAGTTTTGCATTGTTCCAGGGTTTAAGTAAGGATCGTGCTGATTTTTCATATCTGCACGAACGTTATACCATTGTTTTGGCATTTCGTTTTCTGATAATATAATTTTGTTTGGGGTTTGGTTTGCTTTTGACATAGTAAAATCTCCATCTTTTCTAATCTAATTTTTAATCTAGCTTTATTTTATTAATTTTTAAAACTAGAATTAATTGCTACTCATCTAATCTCTGCTCTTAGCTTATAAATATAAACTCTATTATAATATAAAACAAAATCTATGTTTTGTCAAAATATTTTTTATTTTTGCACTATTGACTTGCGATATTTTTCAGATTCCCAGTTCGCAATAAAATCTTTGCCTGAATCGTCCATTGTGCAGACATCATAATTATTTGCGAGTATTTTTTCTTGAATAAAAAATATTGAAACAAGTGTGTCTTGAATTGTTTGGGCTTCTGAAATATTTGTATTATAATAAACGTCGCCAGTTTCTGGAAAAACGTTAGCGGCAAATTTTAGATTATCAAAACTTGGTTGTTTATTTTCCAAAATACAAATATTATTGTCTAAAAATACTAGTTGATCTGGATAAAGTGAGTTTTTTACAAAAAAGTCCATGCTATAGTTTTTGCTCAAAATTTTGTTTTTCAAGTATTCTTGATTATTCTTGAATTTATTATTTTCTATTTCTGCTAGCTTAGTAGTTTTAAAAATCTCGAGATCTTGATTATCAAGCTTAAAAAATTCAGCAATCTTATCGTTTGCGTCTTGATGAATATCGATACATTTTTGCTCATCGTCATCAGTAGCGATTAGTCCGTGATTTTGCATGAAAATTATTGATGGTTTTTTACCCGTTTGAGCTAAAACTCTATCTATTTCTGTTTGAATAATATAAGTAAGTTTTGTGCCTGGGTTTGTGTAGTCAACAAATCCATAAGAGTAATCTGCGCTTTGCATGATTTCTTTTGCTATTTCTCGCCCTTGTTTTGCGCAAGTAATTAAGTTAGCGTAGACGCTATGAGTATGCAAAACAAATTTTGCTTGCAATGCATGGAAACCAGCTTCAACGCTTGGCCTTGGTGATTTAAAGCCGTCAAAAGTCACCGCTGCTTGTTTTACTGCTTTTGAGCCAAGTGCTTCGGTGTCTAGCTTTTCAGGGTTTTGGGGATTTTCTGGATTTGCAAGCGATTCTAGCGTATTTTTTTTGTAAAAATCTCGAATTTCTGAATAATTTACTAGCGCATAACCGTCGTCAATTTCAACTTGCGATAGTTTGTAGCCCGATGCTTTGATCGCCATGATATTGTTTTCGAGCTTAACTGAGGTATTTCCACCGCCGCCTTGGACATAGTCAACGCGTGCTCCTGCGTCTTTGGACATGTGCGAATACTGTTCAAGCTCTTTTTTGTTCTTTTCAACAAATTCATTGAAGTTCATTATAAACCCTCCAGCATAATTTTATATTTTTATATAAATTAATTTAAAATCTTTTGATATGATTATATCATGCTTGAAAGCAATTTCAACACTTTTTTGTGAAATTTTATAATATTTTTGATAATTAATTACATGAGAGCAATTACAAGCGGGACGCCGAGGACGGCGTGCCCTACTAAAAAATTAATCCACCAAATCAAATTTTATCTTTGTGCCGAGTCCCGAAGTATGAGTTATTTCGTGATCTTTCGTTACGAAAACCGCTTCGAAGCCGTTCATGTTTTCGATATATTCGGTTGCTTTTTCTTTGCCGAGCGCAAATAGCGAAGTCGAAAGCGCATCGCATACCATTGAATTTTCACCAATAACGCTAACGCTTGCCAATGTATTTTCGACGCTATAGCCCGTTTTTGTATTTAATATATGATGATAACTAATATTATTAAGCTCGAAATATCTTTCGTAGATTCCCGAAGTTACTACGGACATGTCCGAAACTTGAGCAACTGCGATTGGAATATTTCGCTTTTCAAAAGGTCCTTGGATTCCGACTTTCCACGGTTGTCCTGCTTTTGAGCCAATTACGACTATGTTTCCGCCCAAGTCTATTATCGCAGAATTTACACCGCTATTTTTTAGAAATTCAGCTATTTTATCGGCGATATAGCCTTTTGCGATTCCGCCCAAATCTATTTTTGTGTCTTTTGGCACTTGAACTGTATTATTCTTTATAATTATGTTTTTATAGCCCACAGACAATAAATTTTGCTCTATTAGCTTTGAGTCTGGCACTTTTGGATTTTGCGAATTAAAATCCCATAACGCCGAAACTGCCCCGATAGTTACGTCGAACGCTCCGTTTGTGCTTTCGCTTATTTTAATCGCTTCTTGCAAAATAATTATTGTTTCTGGATTTACTTCAACAAAATTATTATTTGAATTATTAATTTTCCAAACGTCGCTATTTTCTATTGTCTTGCTTAGTAAATTCTCATAAGTTTTTATTAATTCACTTGTCTTTTTTAATACTTCTTGGGCTTGTGCCTCTGTTTCGTTTTGATTAGGGTATATTGAGATATTTATCAGGGTATCGAGCGCAAATTCTGAGCTGGTTATTGGTTTTACAATACTTACTTCTTGCGTGGTTTGGTTTTGTGTTTGATTTTGGTTTTGCAAAGAACAAGAACTACAAAAAATTAGTAAACTCAGGATTAGCACAATAAATTTAATATTCTTAATAATTTTAACCTCTATTTATTTTATTATTTTTTATATTTTATTAATTTTGGCTAAACTTATTTTATTGCATTATTAGTAAAAATACAATAAAATATTAAAGTACTTAAAATATAATTTAAAGGCGCAAAATAAACATGCAAAAATCAACAAAAAAAACTATTATAATTATCGGATCTATGCTTCTTCTCGCTGGGATAATATACGCTATTTTATTTTTGACAGCGCAAAAAAACACAAACACTAAAGTCGCTGTTATTTCGGTCAACGGCGAAGAATATGCCCGCGTTAAGCTCACCGAACCACAAGAAATCACTATCGATAACGGTCATGCTCACAATATAGTAAAAATTACAAGCGAAGGTGTTTATGTCAAAGAAGCAAGTTGTCCTGATCAAAATTGCGTTAAATATGGCATAATTAAGCAATCCGACGAACAAAGCGCAATGAAAAAAATTATTTGCCTGCCTAACTCCGTTATCGTTGAGCTCGTTGGCGAAAACGACGAAGCGTTTGATCTTTTTGATATTGTTTCGCAGTAAATTTTAAATAAAAATTATTTTATTCTTCTAAAATTGGCAAAGTTCTGACAATAAATTTTCCACGCCCTGATTTACCAACAAATTTATTATCTTTTACTATTATTTCGCCTCGAGAAATTGTTAGCACTGGATAGCCTTCCAAAACAATATCTTGATACGGAGTATAGTCGCAATTTTCATGCAAATCTTTTTGATTTATTACTACTTTTTTGTTTGGGTCAAGAAACACTATGTCCGCATCAGAACCGACGGCTATTACTCCTTTTTTAGGATATAGACCGAATAATTTTGCTGGTTTTGTTGAGCACAAATCAACCATTTTATTAATACTGATTTTCTTTTGGGCAACTCCGTAGCCAAACATTAGACCCATTCGTGCTTCTACACCCGGTGCTCCGTTGGGGCATTTTGTAAAATCTTCGCCACCTAATTTTGTTTTCAAGCCAAAATAAAAAGGGCAATGATCGGTTGCAATTGTTTGAATATCGTTGTTTTCGAGAGCTTGCCAAAGTGCATTGTTATCACTTTTTTTTCTTAAAGGCGGGCTTATTATATATTTTAGCCCTTCTAATTTATTATTTTTATTATTATATTTTTCGTCAGTTAAAAATAAATATTGAGGGCAAGTTTCAGCATAAATATTTTTTTGATGGTTATTATTTCTTGCGTTTTTTATCACTTCTAAACCACTTTCGCAAGAAAGATGCACTATATATATAGGCGCATCGCCAGCGATATTGGCAGCGACAAGAATTCGATTTATCGCCTCCGCTTCGCATTGGTGAGGTCTGCTCAATGGGTGATATTCTGGCGAAGTTTTGTTTTGTTCAACAAAGCTTTTTTTAAGCCCTGTCACCCAATCGTGATTTTCAGGGTGCACTGTTAGCATTAAGCCGAGTTCTTTGCACTTTCTCAAAACTTTTAGCGCATCACCGTCACTAATTTTATAATCATATGTTAAATAAATTTTATAGCTAGTAATTCCTGATTTAATTAGGCTTTCAAGCTTTAATAAAACATCGTCATCAACGTGCTGAATTACTCCATGAAAACCAAAATCAATTACTGCTTTATCGTCGGCGAGTTGGTGATAATAATTTACTTGATGATCAAGAGCGCAATTTTTCGGTCCAAAGCCCATATGGTCTATTATGCTCGTCGTTCCTCCGCAAGCCGCCGCCACTGTTCCAGTGTAAAAATCGTCGGAAGCAGTCGCAATTCCTACGTCTAGCGAAAAATGTGTGTGGACATCGACTCCACCTGGGACTACAAAAAATCCCGATGCGTCGATTATTTCATGGTCTTTATATTCTTCTATATTTATGTTTTCTTGGATTTTTGCGATTTTTTCGTCTATTATTAAAATATCGGCAAAATAACTCATCTCTGCCGATGCAATGTTTGCATTTTTTATAATCATTTTTTTGCTCCTAGTTATTTTGTTTATAATTTTACTTGTTTATATCTAGCTTTAACAAGATAAGCATGTTACAATAAATTTAACATATATTATTTAGGGTGGTGGCAATTTGCAAAACATGAGGGTTTATTTAGACAATTGTTGCTTTAATCGTCCATATGACGATCAAAGTAATTTCATGGTAATGTTGGAGACTGAGGCAAAATTATATGTTCAAGAATTAATAAGGATAAAAAAACTAGATTTAATATGGTCATTTGTTTTAGATTATGAAAACAATGACAACCCATTTGAAGAAAGAAAACAACAAATTATTACTTGGAAAAATCTTGCAATATACGATTGTGATCTGTGTGACGAAATTGCAACTACTGCTCAAACATTAATGAAATTAGGATTAAAGCAAAAAGACGCTTCGCACGTTGCTTGTGCAATTTTTGCTCGTGCTGATTGTTTCCTAACTACAGACAAAAAAATACTTAATAAACCTATTATTGGTATTGAAGTTATAAATCCAATTGAATTTATAAGGAGGCATTTTGATGAATAACGACACTCTAATTAAAAACGAAGGAATGAAAATATTATCTGAACAATTAGGAATAGTTAAAGCTGAAAGATTTATTTCCCTAATTTTAAGAGAACCCTTTGATTACACTAAATGGCAGGAAAGCCTATATAAAGATGTGCCCTTAAATGAATTTTTAAATAATGCTATGAATTTTAGAAATCAAAATAAAAACTAATATAGTTAATAATAATAACCCTGCTACAATTAATTTATAAATTTAATATAGCAGGGTTATTTTTGTTTTAATATTATATTACTGCGATTGCTTCGATTTCAATTTTTGCGCCTTTTGGAAGGGCAGCCACTTGAACGCATGAGCGCGCAGGTGGGTTTTGTGGGAAATAAGTTCCATAAACTTCGTTTATTGCAAGAAAATCAGCTAAATCTGTGATGAAAACAGTGGTTTTTACGATGTTTGCCATCGATGCGCCTGCTTCTTCAAGAATTGCTTGGATATTATCCATCGATGCTTTAGTTGCTTTTTTAATATCGTCGATAACTAAATCGCCTGTCACCATGTCAATTGGAAGTTGTCCAGAAGTATAAATTGTTGAAGATGCTTTGGTAGCTTGTGAGTATGGGCCGATTGCGCCCGGTGCTTTTGTGGTTGCGATAATTTTGTGATTCATAAGTTTTGTTCACTGTCTTTCTAAAATTTTATAATTAATTATAACGACCCTCTCAGTCAGGCTAAAGCCTGCCAGCTCTCCCATCGGGCGAGCTCTTTGGAACGGTTGCCTGAGCAAAACGAGAACGCAAATATAATTTATAATTTTGATTTAATTAATTATATCAGAATACTATATATTTTGTAAACTAAATTTAATTTATTAGTAATAAATTATTTTTTGTAGGCTGTTTTTGTCATTGGAAGCTTTGTTCTGAACTCACCGTCAAATTTATAATACGCTCCTTGAACCGCTGGGGCAGTCGGGATCGTGGCTAATTCGCCGATACCTTTTGAGCCGTATGCAAGTTTTTCTTGAATATTAGTTTTTTCTTGTCTATCTTCGATTAAAATTATATCGATAACGGGCATATCGGTCGCGCGCCAAAGTCCCAGCGTTCCGTATTTCGTTTTTGGGACAGAATCCACAAGCACAAAATTTTCAGTGAGCGCATATCCAAGACCCATTGCAATTCCACCTTCAATTTGCCCAGCCGCTGCTTTCGGGTTGACTATTCTTCCTGCGTCGTAGGCTGCAACCACTCGCTCAACTTTTCCTGTTTCATCCAAAACAACTACTTGAGCAGCGTAACCATAGGCAACGTGGCTTACTGGGTTTTTAATTGTTGAGCCTAATGGGTCAGTTAAGCTTGTATATTCACCATAAAACTCTTGACCTTCCAAATCGGCAAGATTCTTGCCTAAATCAAGCTGTTCTTTTAATTTCGTAGCAGCTCGAATTATTGCTTCACCAGTAAACACCGTTTGCCTTGAAGCTGTGGTTGTTCCTGAGTTTGGAGTGCGCTTTGTGTCTGGAGATTCTGAAATTACAAGTTCAGGCGATACGCCCAGCGTTTCGCAAACCATTTGAGTGTTGACCGTTGCCATTCCTTGACCAATACAAGCGGCGCTTGTTCGAACGTGAATCTTTTCGTCTTGCACTGAAACGATGCATCTTCCTGTGTCTGGAATTCCTACGCCTAGCCCTGCGTTTTTGAAGCTTGACGCAATTCCTGCATATTTATTATTTTCGAAAACATCTTTTACTGCTAACAAGCACTCTTCAAGAGCGGTTGAACTATCCGCAATTTGTCCGTTTGGCAAAACTTGACCAACTCGAATTGCGTTTCTATATCGAATTTCCCAAGGAGATATTCCTACGAGTTCGGCAAGCGCGTTTAAATTGCACTCAGTCGCAAACGCCGATTGTGTTACACCAAAACCTCTAAATGCTCCACCCGGTGTATTATTTGTATAGACTGCGTAACCAGTAACTGCCATGTTTTGATAGTTATATGGACCAGCGGCGTGGGTACATGCTCTTTGCAAAACTGGTCCGCCCAGCGATGCGTATGCGCCCGTATCAGAAATTATTATCGCTTTCATTCCAGTTAACATTCCGTTTTCGTCGCAAGCAGTTGTAAATTCCATTTCCATTGCGTGTCTTTTTGTATGAATATTCAAACTTTCTTGTCTTGAAAATTTAATTTTAACTGGTTTTTTAAGAATCCATGCGACTAAAGCTGCGTGATGCTGAACGCTCATGTCTTCTTTTCCACCAAAACCTCCGCCGACTAATTGCGATTGGATGTGAATTTTTTCTGGCAAAATATTTAGCAAAACTGCGATTTCACGTTGTTCATCGTAAATACTTTGCGAGCCAGTATATAATAATAAGCCATCGTCGCCTTCTGGTTGAGCGATTGCGCATTCTGGTTCCATAAATGCATGGTCTGTAAAAGGCACGCTATAATTATTGGTTACACTATATTTTGAATTTAATATTGCATTTTCGGCATCGCCACGAATTAGCTCTTCTTTTTTAAGAACATTGCCCGCTTCGTGAATTTTTGGTGCGTTTGCTTCCAGTGCCATCGCTGGAGTCGAAATTGGCTCAAGCACTTCGTAATCTACTTTAATTAACGCCAAAATTTTATCTAAATCTTCACGCTTATTTGCAACTACGATTGCCAACGAATCCCCGATATATCGAGTTGTATCGCCTTGCTTAATCAACGCATCCCAATCTTTTACAAGATGACCCATTTTGTTACTACCAGGTATATCTTTATGCAAAATTACTTTTACGCATTCTGGCGCTGCTTCGGCGGCAGAAATATCTATGTTTTTGATTATCGCTCTTGGGTGGGCTGTTCGCAATGCTTTTGCGTGTAACATTCCCTCTAGCACAATATCATCAACATAAATTCCAGTGCCCAGAGCTTTTTCGATTGCGTCAACTCGAATAAAATCCGCTCCAAGTTTAGCTGTTTGTTCAGAATTATTATCTTGAGGTATTTCTAAATTTTCTCTGAAATATTTTGCAGCCAATAATATTGCGTCTTCTATTTTTGTGTAGCCTGTGCATCTACAGATATTAAATTTAATTGCTTTTTTTACGTCTTCTCTTGTGGGATCATTATTTACATCTAGCAATACTTTTGCGCTAATTATCATAGCTGGAATACAAAATCCACATTGAACTGCGCCAGCGAAAGCAAAACAATAAGAATAAACTTCTTTCTCTCTTGAAGTAAGACCTTCAACAGTAATTATATTTTTTCCTTCAAGTTTAGACATCGTCGGAATACAAGCGCGCATCCCTTTACCGTCCACAATAACCATACACGTTCCGCAAGCGCCTTCGCTACAACCATCTTTTACCGATGTTAGTCGCAAATCATCACGCAGGTAAGCCAGAAGTTTTTTTTCTTTTGGGGCTGATATTTCTTGATCGTTTATTTTTAGAGTAATCATAATAATTTCACTCCTGAATTTTATATTTATTATTATTTTTATTTATAGCAATGCTGAGCGTATCAAAATACGCCCGATTGCAATGCTATATTTTTATTATTTTAATTTATTTTTTTGCACGAGCCGAAACAGTGTTTTCAACTGCTTGGATTATTTTTGTGTAGCCTGTGCATCTGCATAAATTTCCAGCAAGACCTCGACGGATTTCGTCACGATTTGGATTATTATTCTTTTCTAGAAGTGAAGTCGTTGCCATAATTAAGCCCGGTGTACAAAATCCACATTGAACCGCTCCAGCGTCGACAAAGTTTTCTTGAACATCGTTAAGCGTTCCGTCAGTATTCGTTATGCCTTCGATTGTTTCAATAGTTCTTCCGTCTGCCCAAACGGCGAGATAGCAACAAGAATCTATTGGTTCACCATCGATTAAGACCGTACATGCTCCACATTCCCCTACTCCACAGCCTTGCTTTTGACCAACGAGGTCAAGCTGTTCTCTTAGCATTTCGAGTAGCGATGTTCTTGGGTCTACGCTCAGCGTGGTAGGCGTATTATTTATCGTAAAACTTATTGTTTTAAACATATTAATTACCTCGATAATTTCTAGTTTAGTTTGTTTTTAAGCGAGGGCAACTTTTAATGCACGTTTTGGCAAGGCGCAAATTAGTTGTTCTCTAAACGCTTTCGATGCTCGCCAAGAATCACGCGCTTTTGCGCTTTCCAAGCAGAGTTCGCTAATTTCATCCAGCAAATCTTCAGAAATAGTTTTGTTTTTCGCAAACTCTTCTGCTTCAACTGCTCTAATCGGAGTAGGGCCAGCGACGCCGAAAGCGATGCGCAAATCTTTGATCTTGTTATCTTCTTGCTTGATTACTACGCTACAAGATAACGTTGCGATATCCATTGCTCCACGAGGCGAAAATTTAATATAATGACCAGTATATCCTGAATAATCTTTCTTCATGATTTTAACGCCTAGCATTAAATCATCGTGATTGAGCGCAACTTTACCAGGTCCTAGATAAAAATCTTTTATTTTTATTTCTCTAACTCCTGTATTGTTTTGTACTACGCATAATGCATTTAGCGCAAACAAACTCGGTGCGCTATCTGCGCTGGTTGCGCCGTTGCAAACGTTTCCGCCCACTGTTCCAGCGTTTCGCACTTGTGGACCACCCACTGTTCCAACCGCTGTCGATAATAATTTTATGTTTTCCAAAACAATTGGGTTTGATTCAACTTTTGTAAAGCTACAAGCTGCTCCAATAAATATATCTCCGCTAGATTTATCAAGAGAAATTTCTTGAAGCTTTGGAATCCTCGTTACTCCGATTAAATCTTTATCAGTATAGCCAGATTTGTGTTCTCTGGCTTTGATTAATATATCTGTTCCGCCAGCGATAATTTGCGCATTTGGATTTTTTGCAAGCGCATCAAGTGCTTCTTGAATTGTATTTGCTTCAAAATAGCTTTTAATATCAAACATTATTTTGCGCTCCTATCTAAGTTTTTAGCTAAGTTTTTATTATAATTAAATTTATCACTCGCTGATAACGCTGCAAAAACATTTTGTGGCGATAGTGGCAAATGATTAATTTCAACGTCAGTTGCATCTAAAACCGCGTTGCGAATTGCCGCCGCTGGGCTGCAAAGTGGTGGTTCGCCAAGCGCTTTGTTTCCGTATGGTCCAGTGGGATCGTGTGGTTCGACAAAAGCAACTTCCATGTCTGGAATATCCATGAACGTTGGCATTTTATAGTCAAGCAAATTGTTATTTAGTGGTTTACCTGTTTTTTGATCGTAAATCAATTGTTCAGCAAGACCATATCCAACGCCCATTCCCATTCCGCCTTCAACTTGACCAGTTGCTAGCATTGGGTTCAAGATTTGACCTGAATCGTGCACGTTTAACATGCTCAAAACGCTTACTTTGCCTGTTACTATATCGACTTGCGTTTCGACAAAAGTTGCACCGTAAGCATATGCGTTATCGTGGCAGTTGCTCGAAACATCGGCAGTTATACATTCCGCTTTTTGATGATCATAATATGTTTTTTTAGCAAGATCTGACAAACTTACTATAATTTTATTATCAAATTTATAAATTATATTGCCGTCAACAATATCTAGTTGTTCTTTTTGATCCGGTCTATAGCCTTCAAAAGCCATGGCTGCGTCAAGAATTTTACTTTTAATTAGTTCAGCCGCTTTTTTTACCGCTTTGCCCGAAACAAAACTTTGTCTTGAAGCATATGCGCCAGGATCATATGGCGAATAGTCAGTATCTGTGTTCATATCGGCGATAATACTTGAGTATTTTACTCCGACTGTTTCGGCAACCATTTGCGCAAAAACAGTGTCTGAACCTTGACCAATTTCCGTTGCGCCCACAAGCATTTTGATAGAACCATCTTGGTTTAGCACAAGCCTACAGCCGCCTATTTCAATTGCGTGAGGATTTACTCCAGTTGCGTAAGCAAAAGATGCAAAACCGACGCCTCGTCTGAAATCGCCTGTTTTATAATTTTTAGAGTCGGCAAGTTTTTTATCCCAATTAAACTTTTCTTTGCCCACTCTTAGGCATTCTCGAAGCTCGTTTGTATGGGTTGTTACGGCTGTTATTGGGTTTTTTAACCCAGTTGGTACTTGGTTTTTGAGCCTAAACTCAAATTTATCGAAATTAAGATTTCTTGCGATTTTATCCATATGTGATTCCATCATGAAAACAAGTTGAGGAATACCATAACCACGCATTGCACCCGCCGTAGCAGTGTTTGTGTAAGCCGTAGTTGCGTTATAAATAAAATTAGGAATATTATAAAGCGAACGCATATGTCCGCCACCTTTTACGCATATACTATGTCCATGCGAAGCGTATCCGCCGTTTCCTGTGATTGCGTCAACTTCGGCGGCCGTTATTATTCCGTCGTTTGTTACACCCATTTTAACTTTGAAAGAAATTGCATGACGAACTCTTGTATACGCAAAAACTTCTTCACGTGTTAAATCAAGCATTACTTTTTTTCCGCCGACTGCCATGCTCATTGCCACTACTAATGGTTCTATTACAATGTCTTGCTTGTTTCCAAATCCACCGCCGATAAATGGCTTAATGACTCTAAATTTTCCCCATGGCATTGAAAACGCTTGCCCTAAAATTCGGCGAACAATATGCGGAATTTGCGTCGAACTTACGCAAATCCAGCGTCCATCACTGCTTTGGTATGCGTAGGCAACTTGATTTTCCATATGGCAATGTTGGACGATTTGCGTTGAATATTCGTCTTCGAAAATATGATCAGCGGCGGCGAATCCAGCGTCAATATCGCCAATGCTTGCTTTTGTTTTTGCGATTAAGTTTTTTGTGCCTTTGTGAATCTCGGTTGCGCCTTCGGCGATTGCGTCTCTTGGATTCAAATAAAATGGTAATTCTTGGTATTCTGCTTTGATTTTATTTACTGCCAATTCAGCTGCCAATTCGGTATCTGCGATAACCGCAGCGATTTCGTCGCCGTAAATTCTAACATGTTTTGTTAACAAGTTTCGATCTGGAATATCGCCTTTTGTTGGATCTAAAACATATGGGTGACCAGCGGTTGGGAATTTTGTAGCAGGCAAATCGTCAGGCGTTAAAATTTTAACGACTCCCGGAACTTTTAATGCTTCGCTAATATCTAGTTTTGTTACATAGCCATGCGCAATCGTTGCTCTACAGATTTTTCCGTGGAGCATTTTCTTGTTTGGCAAATCGGCGGTATATTCGGCTGTGCCTTTTGCTTTGGCAATTGCATCCCATCTAGGTGAGCTTTTACCAATTACTTTATAGTCCATTTTGTTTCCTCCAAAGTAATAATTTATATTGCCGCGACGCAGTCGCTAGACTCGATCCCAGAATTTTTGCGCTGTTTCGACGCATTTATTCATGATTGCTTTTTCGTCGATATTAACTAAAATGCGTTCGTCCATTATTATTTTACCGTTTATTATCGTGGTGTCGACGTTTTTGCCAGTTATTCCAAATAATATATGGCTGTTTATTGTATTTTGGTTTAGAGGCGTGGTTGGATTATAGTCAACGATAATAATATCAGCAAGTGCGCCTTCTTTTATTATGCCGACTGGATTTTTAATTTGGCGTTCCAAAATTTTGCGATTATTATAATAAAGCATTTGCGGAGGTTCGCCCCAAGCGACGCTTGGAAGCTGTTTTGCGTGTTTATGAATTATATTAGCTACTTTTAGCGACTCTGTCATATCCGAAGTGTAGCCGTCTGTTCCCATTCCCACTAAAACGCCCTGAGCCATCATTTCAAGAACTGGCGAAACTCCAACGGCGTTTCCCATGTTTGATTCTGGGTTGTGAATAACCGCTACGCCAGAATCTTTGAGCATATTTATTTCATCAGGAGTTACATGAATACAATGTATTGCTAAACTTTTTTTGTTTAGCACTCCTGCTTTGTTAAATCTTTCGATAACTCGCATATTATATTTTGCAAGTGAATCGGCTACGTCTTCAATGCCTTCTGCGCAATGAATATGAAAACCAGCGTTTAATTTTTCTGCTACCTGAATAGATTTGCTTAGAGTATCGTCTGAAATCGTCATCGAAGCGTGAAAACCGAAAAGTCCGCCCATCATATCGTTGTCATCTTTTTGGCATTGAGAGATAAAATCAACGCTTTCTTGGATTCCTGCGTCTCTGATTTTTTCGCCGTCTCTGTCAGAAATTTCGTAGCACAAGTTGCTTCTAATTCCTACTAATTTTGCGGCTTCTGCAATTTTAAACAAACTTCCAGAAACTGCGTTTGGGCTTGCATGATGATCTATTGAACTTGTTACTCCGTTGCGAACTTGGTCGATCATTGGAGCGATTGCGCTATAATAAACGTCGTCTAAATTCAGAGCTTTGTCCAAGCGCCACCAAAGATTTTTTAACACTTGGCTGAACATCGTCGCTGGTGGTCCATCGAGAGACAAACCACGTGCAAAAGTACTATAGTAATGCATGTGTGCGTTTATAAAACCAGGCATTACGATTCTGCCTCGTGCATCTTTAATTTGAGCGTCTTTGTATTTTGGCAATAAATCCGCAGTCGTTCCAACTTCGACAATCTTTTTGCCGTCTATTGCTACCGCTCCGTTGTCAATAAATTGGTTATTATCGTCTCTTGTGAATAATTTTGCGTTGGTTATTAATATCATGTTTTGCTCCTGAACTAGTTTTGTTAAATTGTTAAATTTGCAGCGGCGCAGCCGCCCCTCTCAGTCAGGCTATGCCTGCCAGCTCTCCCAGAGGGCGAGCTCTTTAGAACGACGTAAATTAAAAAATACTTGTTTTTTAATTCGGAGACCCCTGCTTTTATCGACGTTCCAGACATTGCCGAAGCAATCGTACCAAGGAGCTCGCCCTTTGGGAGAGCTGGCAAACCGTAGGTTTGACTGAGAGGGGCGTTCCAGCTTGCCGAAGCAAACGTGTAGTTTATATATTCAGATAATAACTATAGTTTTTGATAACAGAATCTAAAAATACTGCGATTTCTTTTGAAATATTATTTTGTCCAAGAACATGGTCTAATATTTCGCCTGATTCTGTTCTGACTCTAAATTTATCGTCTGCAATTCTTAAAAAGCCTTTGTTTGTGCTATCGACAAAGTCGTGTTCTGTCCAAAAAAGTGTGATTTTATCTTTGTATGGATTGCCAGTGTGTGGGCAGAAAACTCCACAGTTTCCACATTCGTTACACATTCCGTCAAGATGCAAAATCTGATTTTTTTGGTCAAATCCAGAGCTGTTTTTGTCTAAGCTTATCATGACATTAGCTCTATTAGGGCAAACGTCTACGCAAAGTTCGCAAATTTGATCACATGCAAGGCATCTTTTTCCGTCTGAAGCTTCGAGAGTTCCCCATTCGAGAACGCCTTTTTTTGCGTATAACTCTGCTTCTGGTTGAGCAATATCAAATCTTACAAAATCAACTGACAAGCCACATGAAATCAAAATATCAGTTGCAACGGTTTTTCCGTCTGCAATTGCTTTAACTATTGTAGCTGCTCCGACTTTGCAATCGCCTGCGATATATACGCCGTCGATATTTGTTTTGTTATTAGTTTTAATAACAGGTGTATTATATTTTGTTAATTCCAAATTATTTTGTGTGAAAAATTTAGCTTGAATTCGTGCGCCAGTTGCGTTAATAACAGTATCAAATTGCAACTCTTGAGTTTCGCCTGTTAAAACGACTGAGCGTCTTCCAGAAGCATCTCGAGCGGCCAGTTGAGTTTTTTCACAAGTTAGAGTTTTATCAAGATAGGAAACTGGTCCAAGCAATTCTTGGAAAACAACTCCGTCTTTAAGTGCGTGGCGCTTTTCTTCTGGTTCGGCTGGCATAAATTCACGAGTTCTACGGTAAACTATTGAAACATTTGGGTTGCCTAGCGCTCTTTTTGCGGCTCTTGCGCAATCCATTGCTACGTCTCCGCCGCCAATAACTGCGACTGTTTTTCCAAGGTCTAGTTTGCAATCCTCTTTGCGACTCTCTTCAAGAAATTCAAGTGCATCTCGCAAATTTTCGCCGCCTTGTTTAACAGGAATTGAGCAACTTTCCCATGCTCCGATTGCAATAACTACGAAATCATATTGTTTTTTTAGTTCTTGAATATTAAAATCTTCTGGGCAGTTAAACTTAAACTCAACACCGACTGCGACAGCCATATCATAATCTTGTTTTATTAATTTATCTGAAATTCTGAATTCTGGAATAGTATACGAAACTGCTCCATATGGCTTTGATTTACGATCAAAAACAACCGCTTTCATGCCATTTCTTCGCAAGAATAAACCAGTTGCGATTCCGGCTGGCCCTGCGCCGATTATTGCGACAGTTTTTTGCGTTTTAAGAGGCGAAATTTTAATATTGCTTGTGAACGCTTCTTGTGCATTATTAACAGCTAGAATTTTAGCGTTGCGAATTTCGAGCGGTGAATCATAATCAAGTCTTGTACATTTATTTTGACATTGATGATCGCAAATTGTTCCTGTTATTGCTGGGGCAGTATTATCGTTTGCGATTACTTCGAATGCTTGAGTGAAGTTTTCTTCTGAAACTAAGCTTAAATATTCAGGGATTTGTTGATTAATTGGGCAACCGCCGTCTTTACATGGAGCTTTTGCACAATCAACAAGAGGCAGTTTAGAGGTCGTTTTTCTTGAACCGACTGCTCTTGTGCTTTTGATGTTATATTTGCTTGTTAAAACGTCTTTTGCTAGTTTTTCAACCGCTTCAACATTTATTTTTGAAAATGCGCCTTTAAGCAGTGGTTCAACTTCGGTTGCAAGCTGGAACGCTCTTTCGTATCCGCCTGGTTTTAATATAGTAGTCGCAATTGTTACTGGTTGAATTCCCGTTGCAACTATATCTTGAATATTAAAATGATCCCCTCCGCCAGAGAAAGATATTGGAAGCGTTCCATCAAATTCACGTGCTAATTTGGCTGCCAAAGAAATTGTCAACGGATATAACGATCTACCAGACATGTACATTTCTTCGCCTGGAAGCTCTTTGTTTTCTATTCTGACTGGGAAAGTGTTTGTAAGCTTTACGCCGAAATCCAAGTTTTTTTCTTTTGCCATATTTACTAATAATTTTATCATAGTAATTGCGTCTGAATATTGCAAATCATCGTTAAAGTGATGATCATCGAAAGACAAGTATTCAAATCCGAGTGAATCAAGAGTTTCACGTGCAAATTTGTAGCCGAGCAAAGTCGGGTTACATTTAATATAAGTGTGCACTTTTTTCTCTGTTAAGAAATAAGTTGCGATTCTTTGAATTTCTGCTGGAGGGCAACCGTGGAGCGTAGAAAGAGTTATTGAAGATGCTACGCAAGAAGAGATATTATCAAGATCTTTTTGTGTGAATTTAGAAAATTTAGAAATATTAGTTTTTAAGTAATCAAAACATTCACTCCAAATTTCTGTTTTTGAAGCGTCTTTTAGTCCTTCGATAAAGCCGTCTACTTTTGGCGATTTAATGCCTTCAAGATCATAACCAACGCTCATGTTAAAAGCAAAATCGCATGTGTCTGAAATTCCAAGCTCTTTCGCAAGAACGTGCAAAGCAAACCATGCTTTAATATACTCTTCCATTGCGCCTTTAACTGTTAGTTCTGTTGACCATTCAACGTTATAACATTCGTCTTCTGCATTAATACAAGGGCGTGGGACGCATTTGCTCAAGGCTTCGCCGTCCATTTGTTGAACGGTTTTGAGTTCCATGAATCGGCAACCCGTTAAGTAGCAGGCAATAATATTTTGTGTTAGTTGAGAGTTTGGTCCAGCGGCTGGCCCGATTGGGGATGCAAGTTTTTCGCCAAACATAACTATATTAGTATTGCTTTTGTTTTTATAAAATTTTGTGTTTTTAATTCCAAATATCGAACCAGTATTTTTGTTTTCTTCTAGTGCCCAATTTATTAGTGATTCGAATTTAATTGGTCTCATAATTTCGCTCATGTAAAATCTCCTGAATATTTATTAATTTTATTTATTATTTTATTAGTTTGCCCGATACATAAATATTTTTAATGCAATTGCTATTGCTTGAATAAACAAATTTTTGCAATCTTTCTTCGATGCTTTTTTTATCTAAACATGCGATTTCTGTATCATCTATAATTAACGCATCGAATTCGCTGCCCGTTTCAAAGTTGCCGATATTATCGCCAAAAAATTCTCCGCCGCCTTTGGTCGCAAGATAAAAACACTCGCAAAAACTCAATGGCAAATCCGCATTGTCCATGCATCGAGAATATAATCTGGAAGATTGCATTGCCGAAACAATTACGTCGCACATATTCAAGCTGTTTCCGCCAGAAATATCAGAACCCAAACCAACGTTTATATTTTTATCTAAATATTTTCTAACTGGAGCAATTCCGCTGGATAAGTTTGAATTAGACGTTGGGCAATGAGCAACAAAAACTTTATTTTTCTGCATTAAGTCAAGTTCTCTTGCGTTATTATAAACACAATGTGCCATTATGGTTTTTTGTTGACCGAATAATTTATATTTATCATAAACGTCTGCGTAGTCCAAACTTTCAGGGTGCAAAAACTTAACCCAATCTATTTCGCCTAAATTTTCAGAAAGATGCGATTGCACGGGAGCGTTATACTCTTGCGCAAGAGCTCCGAGTGCTTCCATAAGTTCAGGCGTGCAAGTTGGAACAAATCTCGGAGTAATAATTGGCTTAACTCGTGAATTATTTTTGTATTTTTCAAGAATTTTACGTGTATTATTTATAGAGTCCTGAGTTTCTTCTATTAAGTAATCTGGCGAATTTCTATCCATGTTTGTTTTGCCAACGTAAGAACTCAAACCAGTTTTATCTAAAATATCTATTAAAAGTTCAGTGGATTTTTGGTGCAAGCTTGCAAATATTACGCTTCTGGTTGTGCCAAATTCAACAAGTTTGTTTACTAATTTATTATAAACTAAGTTTGCGTAATCAATATCTTTAAATTTTGACTCTTCTGGAAAAGTATAGGTTTCCAGCCACGGAAGAAGCTCTTTATCTAGCCCAATTCCAATATTTTCAAATTGAGGAGCATGTAAATGCAAATCTACAAAACCCGGTATTATTAAATTATTTCCGTAATCTTTAACTTCGAAATTTTTATATTCTTCTGGCAAAAACTCAAAAACATTTTTAACCAGATTATTTTCAATAATAATATAGCTGTTTTCAAAAATAGAGAATTCATCTTTGTTTTTTGAATAAATTATATTTCCCTTGATTATTTGGATCAAAATCTTCTCTCCAATCTTATTTAAGCTAATTTAATTATAAAACTATACATAAAACAGAACTACTTTTTTTAACAAAAATATAAGTTCAATATAAATCTTATGTATTTAGTTTTTTTGGAGTTTGGTATTGTTTTTAGAAGTTTTTTATATAATATTCGGCGTTTATTTTTGCATTATAATAAACTCAAAAACAAACGCTCGAAAATTATATAATATATTTTTAGTTTAGTCTACTCTATTTTTTAGTCTACTTCGATTGTTTGAGCTCTTTTAATATCTTCTTTTCCGGCTGGGAAAATAAAGTTTGTAATAATTGCGACTACGCAAACAAGAGCGATACGATCTTTTAGAATGAACTGAATGATTTGTGGGAAAGCAGTTTTTGCTTCTTCTGAAAAACCACCAAGCCCAAGACCTATTGCAAAAGTTATTCCAAGAACAGTAACGTTACGATCTGAGAAGCCTGCTTTTGCAAGCATTTTTATTCCGTTTAGCAAGATCATTGCGAAAACTGAAATAACCGCTCCGCCAAGAACTGAAGCTGGAATCGCTGCAAAAATTGCACCGATTTTTGGGAAGAAAGCTGCGCCGATTAGAACGAATGCTCCAACTGCGATACACCATTTGTTTACAATTTTTGTCATTGCAATGATGCCAGCGTTTTGTCCAAAAGCTGTGTTTGGAAGAGTTCCAAATACCGTCGCAACTTGTGAACCAATAGCATCTGCCAAAATTGCGCCCGATGTTTCTGTCGCAGTTGCGTCTCTGTTGAATCCAGCAATCGCAATTCCAGATGTGTTCCCAATTGTTTCAAGACCAGAAACAATATATAGAGCGGCGATACTAAGCACTGCGTCCCAATGAAATGCGTAGAAACCTTTAACCCCAGCAAATCCACCAGTGTTAAGACCTAAAGGCAGTGGAACCGAAATCCATTTTGCTGTTATTACGCCGTTTATAATACTTGAATCAACAAAAACCATATACGCAATATAACCAACGACGATTCCGATTAGCACGGCTGATACTTTAATCATGCCTTTGCCAACTCTTTGTAAAAGAATAATTAGTGCGAATACGAAGAATGCAATTGCAAAGTTGGCTGCGCTTCCGAAGCCTGGGCTGAATGCTCCGCCAGCAAAATAGTTTGCGCCAACGGTAAGTAAGTTAAGACCAATAATAATAAGTACGCTTCCAACAACTAGTGGTGGAAAAAGTTTTTTAAGCGGTTTTAAGAAGAATCCCATTATTACTTCGACGAATCCGCCTAGTAAAGATGCTCCCAAAATTCCTGGCAAGCCATAAACTGCGCCGATATTTTGCATCGATGGCACGAACGCGAAACTTGTTCCCATTACGATTGGCATTCCTGCGCCAATTTGAAACTTTTGACCGAAAATCTTAAACTTGATTGGATAAAGTTGAACTAGCGTTGTTAAACCAGAAACTAACATTGCGCATTGAACCATTATAACGATTTTTTCCGGTTCAAGTTTTAGCGCACCAGCGATAATAAGAATCGGCGCTAAGTTTCCCGTAAACATGGAAAGTACGTGCTGCAACCCCAGCGGCAGGGCGGTTTTGAGCGTTGGTTTGCCTTCTAACTGATAAATAAGTTCGTTGTCTGGAATTTTTCTTTTTGGATCTTGATTTTGATTAGACATTAACCAAAGGCCTCCTTGTGTGTTTTTTTATATTTATGCTTTTATATTTATTAAGCTTTTTGTTTAACTAAAATTAAAGCATATATAATTCAAAATAATAGGCTACGTTTCACTCTTGGTTTTTTCGACCCTCGTCGTTTCTAAGTATTGTCGAAGTGTTATAATATATCTAAAAATATCTTTCCAAATAACTCACGTGTTATTATAACACATTAACACAAATAATATAAAGTATTTGTTATAAATTAGTTTATAATTCTTGTTCCAGTTTTTCCAGCTATTCCGTCTTTTGCTTTTTCTAAAAGAGTAATTAGTGCACTTCTTCCCGCTTTGCCTTCAACAAATTGCATCGCCGCTTCAACTTTTGGAAGCATTGAACCAGGCGCAAAATGACCTTGAGCAATATATTCTTTTGCTTGAGCAATCGTCATTGTGTCGAGCCATTTTTCATCAGGTTTGCCATAGTTTATCGCTACTCTTTCAACGGCTGTTAGAATAATTAAGAAATCTGCGTCGATTAAATCGGCTAATACGCTTGAAGCAAAATCTTTATCGATAACAGCGTCCACTCCGAGAAGTGCATTTTCTTGCGCTATAACTGGAATTCCGCCGCCGCCGACTGTAATAACGACTTGGTCAGCTTTAATTAATGCGTTGATAGTTTCTTTTTCGACAATATCTATTGGTTTTGGTGAAGCAACTACTCGGCGATAGCCACGACCAGCGTCTTCTTTAAAAGCATAATTGCTTTCTTTTTGCATAGCTTCTGCTTGCGCTTTAGTATAAAAAGCGCCTATTGGTTTGGTAGGGTTTGAAAAAGCAATATCGTTTTTATCAACTACTACTTGAGTTACAATAGTAGCAACTGGGTTTTTCATATTGCGTGATAACAATTCTTCACGAACTGCGTTTTGAATATGATAACCGATATATCCTTGGCTCATTGCTCCACATTCTGGCATTGGAACAATTGGAGTCTTTGCGTCTGACGCTGCCGATGTTTGAGTTGCAAGAATAATCATGCCAACTTGTGGGCCATTTCCGTGGGCAATAACGACTTCATTGCCTTCTTGAATCAAGTCTACGATTGGTTTGGCAGTGCTTTTTGTTGCTTGAATTTGTGAATTAGGATCATTACCAAGCGCATTGCCACCGAGAGCAATAACGATTTTTTTTGAGTTTTTCAAAGTATTTCTCCACTATATTATATTTTTATATATATTTATATATTTTTTACAAAATATTAGCTTTCAAGTTTAATTTTTATTATTTTATTGATTTATTTAAGATTTATTTAGATTAGATATATTTTATTTTAGCCGTGCAATTTAGCTATTATATACACGGCTTAAAATAAAAATTATATATTAGATTTGAATATTATATTATTTATTAAAATGTCTTGGAGTATTGTTTTTAACAAGTTTATTTAATGTTTCAACTGGGTTTTTGACTTTGCTTAGGAAAATCATCGCTGCGATAATATAAGGTTTGTATCCAGCTTCTTTATACAAAGGTTGTCTGTATCTATCAAACACGGTTGCGCAAACTTCGCCTTCTTTGCAAGATACGCCAGAAATATCGGCAGGCAAGCAATGCATATAAAGCGCTTTGCCAGCTTTAGTAGTTTTCATAAGTTCTTCTGTGCATTCCCAATCTTTGTGTTTTGCGTTTTGTGCAAGAAGTTTTGTTTCAAGTGTTTTGATTTCGTCGAATTTGCCAGCGCCATAAAGTTCTGTTCTTTCTTCCATAGCTGCGAAAGGTGCCCAGCTTTTTGGATAAACGATATCTGCGTCTTTGAAAGCTTCTGCCATTGAGTTTGATTTTGTGAATGAACCGCCGTATTTTGCAACGTTATCGTGTGCAACTTTTTCAACGTCGCTCATGATATCGTAACCTTCAGGATGTGCAAGAGCAACTTCCATTCCCATGCGAGTCATCAAACCAACGATGCCTTGAGGAACTGAAAGTGGTTTTCCGTAAGATGGTGAATATGCCCATGTCATTGCAATTTTTTTGCCTTTTAGGTTTTCCACTCCGCCAAAATGATTGATTATGTGAAGCATGTCAGCCATTGATTGAGTTGGGTGATCAATATCGCATTGAAGATTTACAAGAGTTGGGCGTTGTTCAAGCACTTGTTCTTCATAGCCAGATTGAACTGAAGCGGCAACTTCACGCATATATGTGTTACCTTTTCCGATATACATATCGTCACGAATTCCGATAACGTCGCCCATGAATGAAATCATGTTAGCAGTTTCACGAACTGTTTCGCCGTGAGCGATTTGGCTTTTGCCTTCGTCAAGATCTTGAACTTCTAGGCCAAGCATATTACATGCGCTTCCGAAAGAAAATCTAGTTCTTGTTGAATTGTCTCTAAATAGAGATATTCCAAGGCCTGAATCAAAGATTTTTGAAGAGATATTGTCTTCACGCATAGCTCTTAGAGTGTCTGCAACTGTGAAAACTGCCTGAAGTTCGTCTGCTGATTTTTCCCATGTTAGAAGAAAATCGTTGTCATACATTTTTGAGAAATTTAGTTTGTCTAAAGATGCGATCATATCGTTAATTTTTTGTGTGTTAGCCATGATTATTTATATCCTCACTATTTTTATTATATTATTTATTTTTATTAATTTATTTTACTGCTTCGCAATATAGCGTTGGCAAAGCGGCGTAAACGGCTGCGCATTTAACAAGATCAGCTTTCCAAGTTTTTTCGTTTGGAGCATGAGCTTCTTCTTCTTTTCCAGGGCCAAAGCCAATGCAAGGAATTCCGAAACGTCCCATGATTGCAACGCCGTTTGTTGAGAATGTCCATTTGTCAACTTTAGGTGTTCCATACATAGGTGTATAAGCTTCGACCATTGCTTTTGTAACATCGTGGTCAGCTGGAATAACCCAAGTTGGGAAATAGCATTCTGTTGGGTAAACAAGGTCTTTGTAGCTTGGTCTTTCGTAGTTATACATTGTTACAACTGCGTTATATTTTTTAACCATTGGCAAAGCACGGATTTCGTCAAGAGCGCCTTCCCATGTTTCGCCGTCTGTTAGGCGTCTATCAATTGAGATTGCGCACATATCAGCGACTGCGCATCTTGAAGGTGAGCTGAAGAATGTTTCAGAAACTGCTAGCGTTCCTTTGCCCAAGAAATCGTCGTGCTTCAAAGCATTGTTTAGCTCACGAACTTCTTGAAGAATATCAGCCATTTTGTAAATCGCATTTTCTCCACGTTCTGGTGCTGAACCATGGCAAGAAACGCCTTTAACTTCGACTCTAATTTCCATACGTCCACGTTGACCACGGTAGATATTTCCGTTAGTTGGTTCTGTGATAACTACAAAATCAGGTTTGATTTTGCTTTCTTTGATGATATATTGCCAGCAAAGGCCGTCGCAATCTTCTTCTTGAACTGTTCCAGTTACCAAAACAGTGTATTTATCGCTTAATAGTCCTTGGTCTTTCATAATTTTTGCGCCGTAAACTGCTGAAACAATTCCGCCTAGTTGATCTGATGTTCCACGTCCGCCAATTGTTTCGTCGTCTTCGTAGCCTTTGAATGGATCAAATGTCCAGTTTGCCAAGTTGCCAACGCCTACTTGATCGATATGAGCGTCGAATGCAATTAGTTTTTTTCCTGTTCCCATGTATCCAAGAACATTGCCCATTGGATCGATTTCGACTTTGTCAAAGCCTACTTTTTTCATTTCTCTTTCGATGCATAAAACTGTTTCTTTTTCGTTACAGCTTTCGCCTGGATAAGAAACAAGTTCACGCAAGAAGCTTGTCATGTCTGCTTGGTAGTTTTGTGCTGATTCTTTGATTTTATTGAAATCCATTTTATTTCTCCTGAATTATTATTTATAATTTTTTATTATTATTATTTTATTTTGCTCTGGCAGGTTATATACTTGGGCATTCGCCGTCCCAAACAATTGATTTGTATTTGTCTGGGTCTGTATCGCCTTCGGTGCTAAAGCAAAGAACTTTTGAGTTCATGTCTAGTTTTAGCGCTTTTTTAAGATCGGCGAGTTCTGGTTTTTCCATTATGGCAGTTAGCAATCCAAAAGGAGCTGCGCCAGATTCACCTGAAGTTATAGGAGCGTCGCCTTTAGTTGGAGAGGCGAGAGTTCTCATGCCCAAAGCTGCGACCCAATCAGGGGCAGCGACGAAAAACTTAGTATTATTTTTTAGTATTTCGAAAGAAATCGTGTTTGCTTCTCCGCAAGCTAGACCCGCCATGATTGTGTCTAAATCGCCTGAAACATTGTGAATTTTTCCGTCAGCTGCGACTGCACTTTTATATAAACAAGCAGCGATTTCTGCTTCAAGAACTACTACTATTGGTGGATTTTCTTTGTAAAAATTAGTGAAAAATCCTTGAACTGCTCCAGCAAGTGAACCAACGCCTGCTTGAACGAATACATGAGTTGGGCGATCGATTCCGGCCGCATTAAGTTGACGGTTAGCTTCAAGTGCCATTGTTCCGTAGCCTTGCATTATCCACGCTGGAATTTCTTCATAACCATCCCAAGCAGTGTCTTGAATTACAATACCGTTTTTAACTTTTTTAGATTCAGCCGTAGCAACTCGAACTGCGTCATCGTAATTCATTTCTACTATAGAAGCGTCTGCGCCTTCTGCCAAAATATTATTTAGGCGAGTTTGTGCGCTGCCTTTTGGCATATAAACAACTGATTTTTGACGTAGTTTGTTTGCTGACCATGCAACTCCACGGCCGTGGTTTCCGTCAGTAGCAGTGAAGAAAGTTACATCGCCAAGCTCTTTTTTTAGTTCATCGCTTGTTAAGCTAGCATAATCTAACTCTGAAATATCTTTGTTTATTTGCGAAGCGATATATTTTGCCATTGCGAAACTTCCGCCAAGCACTTTGAATGCATTTAGTCCAAATCTATAAGATTCATCTTTAATATAAATTGCACCAAGACCAAGATTTTTTGCAAGATTTGGCAACGGCGTTAGCGGAGTTTCTTTGTATTGTGGAAAGCTTTTGTGGAAGTTCAAGACAACTTCCGCTTGAGCTTTATCCATCAATGATAGAGTTTTTGAGCAATCGCTTTTTGGCATTTTATTTTCGACCCATTTAACACTACTTCTCATGATTTATTTTCTCCAGTTTTTATAAAAATATTTATTTTATTTATTATTTTATTACTATAATTTCTTGCTCTTGTTCTAATTCATCAGTAACAACTAAATCTGAATCAAGATAATTATAAAGCGTATATTTTGAAATATCGTAGAACTTCGAAATTCTATCTCCAGATTTTTTTATTAATAGCGCACCTTTTTGATCAAGAAACTTTATTGCACGAATTTTATCTTCTTTAACCATGGACGCAACCGGTTTACCAATATATCGGTAAGACTGAGCAATTAACGCATCAAGCAAATCGTTGACGTTAGTTGGGATTACGTCGATTTTTTCTTCTTGGTTAGGGGTGTTTATAAAAGTTTTAATAATTGATTCAGCAAGCATAAGCTCAGTAATATCATAATTAATGCTCAAAATTCCGACCATATTTTTTTCTTCGTCATCTTTAATATAAATTGTAGTTGATTTAAGAATTCTTCCGTCTTGGGTTTTTGTAAGATAATTATAATGATCGTTAAGTTTTGCGCCCGCTTTTATCGCCTCAAGAACTACAGAAGATGGACCATCTCCAACTTTGCGATTTGTAACGACGCCGTTTTCGATAATAAGAATTGTGCTTTCTGAAGAATGGGTAAGATCGTGAATTGCGACCTCGCATTTTGGGCCAAATTGAGCTGCGATTCCTTTTGCAAGACGCATTAGCCAAGGTAAATCTCTTTTAATATCCATTTTTTAACACCTATTTCTTTTACTTAATATTTTTAGAATTAGTTGCTAAATATTCGTTAATTTTTGATTACTCGTTAATTATATCACACTTAAAATAAAAATCAACTATTATTTAGCGAAACAAAAAATTTTTTAGCCTGTATTTTAAATTAGCCTAAATTTTCTAAATCTTTAATAACATCCAAATCTAATAATGGTTTATCACTTTTTAATAAAATATATTTTACTAAATCAGGATTACTCTTAATTATGCTTTTTCCTCCTACGTCGCCAGTTAAATTTAATAAATCTTGCACAAATTTTTCAGGAAAAACAACTGGTGATCCACGCTTTTCGCCAAATTTTGGCACTATTATATTCTGCGAATCCACTCCGTCAAAAATCAAATTCAGAGTTTCGATATCTAAGAACACTTGATCAGCGACCACAAACATATAGTTTTGAAAATTAATTTTTGAGTTTAAGCAGTGCATAATACCGAGCTTAATGCTATTACTTTGCCCATATTCTGGGTTTTGATTTAAGACAATATCAATATTATTTTTTTCGCAATATTCCAAAATATTTTGGTTATGCGCAATTACACAAATATTAATTTTGTCTACTAAACTTTTTAGTTCTAACTTATTTTGATTTTGATTTCTAAATTTAATAACAGTGTCCAAAGTCTTTTCAAAAAGAGTTTTGTTTTCCGGGTTATTTTCTTCTATTATATAGTTCAGCTTGTCGAAGCCCATTCGGCGCGATAATCCAGATGCCATGATTATTATTGCTAAATTATTAAAATTATTCATAAATACAATTTAACATAAAACACCAAAAAATTAAAGTAATATTAAAAACACAAAAAAAAACAGCCTAGAAATTAAATATAAGCTGCTCTATATTTATTAATCTTGCTTAAAATATTAAAAGAATGTCGCTTCGGCGGTCTGCCCTCTCAGTCAACCTACGGTTGCCAGCTCTCCCAGAGGGAGAGCTCTTTTTGTGGTTCGATTTACTTTATTGATTTAATATTAGTATTATTTAAAAATCATACTGCCAAAGTTCAACCGTGTTATTTTGAGGCAAGAAAAAGATTAAATCCCATTTTGTTTCGTTTTCATAAAATAGAACTTCAAAGTAACCGTTTTGATATTTTTGTTTCTCCAAATTTATCCCCATATTTGCTAATATTCTATCATGCTTTAGCTGATTATCCAGTGACATTGGCAGTTTATTAAAAGTACCTTTTTCGATTTGAGCCATAATTTCTTGAAAATCCACTGCGCTATATTTTATTATTGCGTAAGTATTATTAAAATCACGCTCTAAAACTCTTTCATCTTCCATTGATAAAAAACTTCTTGGCACAGAAACGCCTGTTTTTTCTTTAATGAATTTTCTGTATTCTAAAAATCTTGATTGATATTTTTGTTCTTCGGTTTTGCAAGAAGTTAAACCAAAGATAATCAATAACAAGCAAACTAAAATATATACTCGTTTTTTTTGCATATTTAAAAACCCTAACTCAACTTATTATTTATATTTATATATAGTATAATATATTATAACACAAAAAACAGCTAATAATTGGCATAATGCCATTAAATTTAGCTGTTTTCTGCTGCTTTTTATGCATTTATTTTGCAAATTCAGTCGCGCGTGTTTCGCGAATAACGTTAACTTTGATTTGACCAGGATAATCGAGTTCTTCTTCGATTTTTTTGACAATTTCTTTGGCAATTAACACTGCGTCAGCGTCGTCAATTTCTTCTGGTCTAACTATTATGCGTACTTCTCGCCCTGCTTGGATTGCGAAGGACTTTTCAACGCCTTTAAATGAGTTTGCGATTTCTTCGAGTTTTTCGAGTCTTCTGATATAATTATCGAGCGTTTCTCGTCTTGCGCCTGGTCTCGCTGCGCTGATTGCATCGGCGGCTTGAACGAGCACTGCCTCGACCGTCGTTGCTTCGATATCGTTGTGATGGGCTGCGATACAATGTAAAACCTGTGGGTTTTCGCGATACTTTTTGGCAAGATCCACGCCGATTTGTGTGTGCGATCCTTCATATTCGTGGTCAACGCCTTTGCCAATATCGTGCAAAAGTCCGCCACGTTTTGCAAGCGCAACGTTTGCGCCGATTTCCGCCGCCATTAAGCCGGCAAGATGGGCAACCTCAATTGAGTGTTTGAGCACGTTTTGACCGTAGCTTGTACGATATTTTAATCTGCCAAGCAATTTAACAAGCTCATGATGCAAGCCATTGATTCCCATTTGGAAAATCGTTTGTTCACCTGCTTCGCGAATTTGGTTGTCGATTTCGCGAGTTGCTTTTTCGACCATTTCTTCGATTCTCGCAGGGTGAATTCTTCCGTCGAGAATAAGTTTTTCAAGAGCAAGCTTTGCAATTTCTCGTCTGACTGGATCAAAGCTCGAAAGAATAACCGCTTCTGGAGTATCGTCAATAATTAAATCAACGCCCGTCGCTGTTTCAAGAGTGCGAATATTTCGCCCTTCTCTGCCGATTATTCGACCTTTCATTTCGTCGTTTGGCAAATTCACAACCGAAACAGTGGCTTCGGAAACATGATCGGCTGCGCATTTTTGAATTGCGAGCGAAACGATGTTTCTGGCGCGCTTGTCCGCTTCTTCTTTTGCTCTGGTTTCAATATCGCGTATCATAATCGCGGCGTCGTGTTTTGCTTCTTTTTCTACGTTGGTTAGCAAAATTTGACGAGCTTCTTCGGTCGTTAACGCCGAAATTCTTTCAAGTTCATGCAACTGTTTATCGTAAAAATCAACTGCTTCTTGATTAATTTTTTCAACATCTTTTTGGCGCAAAACTAGCGTTTCTTCTTTTTGTTCAAGTTGAGCAACTTTCTTTTCGGTTAGTTCTTCTCTTTGAACGATGCGCCTTTCGTTTCTTCCAAGCTCTGTTCTTCTGTCTCTACATTCTTTATCGAACTCGCTTCTTTGGCGAAGGATGTCTTCTTTAGCTTCAAGCATTGTCTCTTTTTTTAACGCTTCGGCTCTTTTTTGAGCATCTTCTATCATTTGTTTAACGGCGTCTTCAGCTTTGGCTGTTTTTGCTTCCGCAATATTTCTTCGGTAATAATAGCCAGCGATGCTTCCCGCCGCGACTCCAAAGAGTAAACCGCCCAGTGCGGCAATAATACTTGGATTCATTTTGCTTTCACCTCCTTATTTTATTTTGATTATATATCTTAATTTATTTAATATTTTATTTTTAACTTTATTTTATTTTATTTTTTATTCAAATCTAGTGTTAATAATTTAATATATAATATCATAACAATAAGTCAAGCATTTTTTTACTCGACTAATAATTCTAATTAATAATATAAAGTTTAAGTAAAAATTAAAAATATTCACGTTAAGTATACTTGCATAGCACAAATGTGTCAAGCATTGCTTTTGTTTTGCAATGCTTGAATATTTGTTTAATATTTAGTTTTATTAATTTTAAAATTTATATTATCTTTTTGCTTTAACTTTTTTTTCTGGCTTTGGTTGTCCATAAATATCGCTGTCTTCTTCTATATTAATAGTATTAATATTAGTATTATTCTCTGGATTTTCATCATCTATAATTATGGCTGGAGGCAAAAGTTTTGCACGAACGGCTAACTCAACTTCGTTACAAAGCTCGGTATTGTCTTTCAAGAACGTTCTTGAATTATCTCGACCTTGTCCCATTCGAATTTCGCCGTAAGAATACCATGAACCAGTTTTTGAGATAATACCAGCGTCGACAGCCAAATCTAAGATTGATCCCTGTTTTGACACTCCTTCGCCGTATATAATATCGAATTCTGCGATTTTGAACGGCGGCGCAACTTTGTTTTTAACGACTTTGATTTTTGTGCGATTGCCGATTATATCTGTTCCACTTTTTAGAGTATCTATTTTGCGAACATCTAATCTAATTGTTGAGTAAAATTTAAGCGCACGTCCGCCAGTTGTGACTTCTGGGTTACCATAGACAATACCAACTTTTTCACGCAATTGGTTTATAAAAATAATGCAAGTGTGCGATTTGCTCAAAGCTCCAGCGAGTTTGCGCAATGCTTGGGACATTAATCTTGCGTGCAATCCGACGTGTGAATCGCCCATATCGCCTTCGATTTCTGCCCTTGGAACAAGAGCCGCTACTGAGTCGACTACCACTATATCGATTGCGCCTGATCTGATTAATGATTCAGTGATTTCCAGAGCTTGCTCGCCAGTGTCTGGTTGCGAAATATATAACTCATCAATATTAACGCCAAGATTTTTTGCATATTCAGGGTCTAGGGCATGTTCAGCGTCCACAAACGCAGCGATTCCGCCGATTTTTTGGGCTTCGGCGATTGCATGGAGCGCAATCGTAGTTTTTCCCGATGATTCTGGGCCAAAAATTTCGATAACTCGACCTCGAGGGTATCCGCCCACTCCCAACGCAAAATCAAGTTCCATGCAACCAGTTGGAATTACGCTGATTTTCATTTTTGCTGACGCATCGCCAAGTTTCATTACAGAACCTTTGCCAAATGACTTTTCGATTTGTGCAAGTGCGACGTCGAGAGCTTTTTGTTTTTCTTTATCTGTAGCCATTATTATTTGTCTTGAATTTAAGAAACTCAAGAACTCTCCTAATTTTGTATTTATTTTATATTTTATTTTTTATTAATTTATTTATGCAAACACTAATAAAATTTTAAGAACTTATGTTCTTGTTTTGCTAATTCTATTATAGTCAATTTTTAACACAAAGTAAAGTATTTATTTTTTTATTAATCTAGCTCCAACAAAATCAATCTGATTTGATTTATTGCATAAAGAGCCGTCGCCATTCGAATTCTATCACGGCTACCAGATAAATTTAGCTTAATCGCATAATTGATGTTTTTTGTTGAAACGCCTACAAAAACAAGACCAACTGCGTTATTGCTCTCGTCCTGATTTGGCCCAGCGACTCCCGTAGTAGAAATTCCGATGTCTGAATTTGCTCTAAGCCTGATATTTTCGGCCATGCTTTTGGCGACTTTTTCGCTGACGCTTGAACTATCAAGAATATCTTGTTTTTGAACGCCTAATCTAATTTTTGCATCGTCACTATAGCAGACTATGCCCTCTAACAAATTTTGCGAAATCCCCGAAATATCGATAAGTTTTGAAAGAACGAGCCCACCGGTTAGGCTTTCGGCGATTGCTAGAGTTTTGTTTTGTGTTTTTAACAAGCTTGCGACAACGGTTTCAAGTGATTGATTATGAGTTGAATAAATCGCAGAACCAAATATTTTTTTTATCTCTAATATAGTAGGTTCTAACAGATCACTTGGGTTAAAATCCAAGCCTGTTTGCGCCGTAATTCTTAGAGAAACTTCAAGCAATTTTGCGTAAGGCGCTATAGTTGGGTTGGTTTGGTTATTTATTAAGTTTTGAATTTTATCTTCAACAAGCGATTCGCCAATACCAAAGATTTTCACTACTCTCGAAGCACGTTTATTGTCTTGCATTTTTTCCAAAATTGGCTTCACCGAAATATTATACATCGCTTTAATTTCGTGAGGAGGGCCTGGCATAATAAAATAAGACTTGTTATTTTTATTAAAAAAACAGCCTGGAGCTGTGCCACACGTGTTTTTTAATATAACAGAGCCTACTGGAAATTCCGCTTGCCTTAGATTATTTTGCGTTAATATATAATTTCTAGTGGCAAATAAATCTTTCAGTGTATTTATTGATTCTTGATCTGAATACATCTCTACACCCAAAAATTTAGCCAATGCCCATTTTGTTAAATCGTCTTGGGTTGGCCCCAATCCTCCGCAAAGCAAAATTACATCGCTGCGAGTTTGCGCAAGATTGATAACTTCAACTATTCGATCTAAATTATCGCCCACAGAACTTTGATAATACAAATTAATGCCTAATTCATCCATTTTTTGTGCAAGAAATTGCGCATTTGAGTTTAGTATTTGTCCCATTAATATTTCTGTTCCAACTGTAATAATTTCTGCTATCAAGCTTTTGTCCTCGCTATAATTTTAATTTTTTTATTTTATTTATATTTAATATTTTTCATATTTTTTGCAAAATATTCTACTCCAGAAACTATAGTAATTATCACGCTTAACCAAACGAGTATATTGCTTAAATTTTCAAACCAAAAATAATTAGCCGAAATAGCATCGCTCAAAAGCACTGCCACAATAGAAATTGCTTGCACTACTGTTTTAATTTTGCCTAAATTGCTAGCGGCGATTACTATATTGTCCGCAAGAGCCACGAGCCGAACCCCACTAACCAAAAATTCACGAGAAATTATAATTATCGTCGCAATTGGCGATATTTTGTTAATACTAGTAAGCATAATTAACGCCGCTACTGTTAGCAATTTGTCTGCGATTGGATCCATGAGCTTTCCGAAACTTGTCACTAAATTATATTTTCGTGCAATTGCGCCGTCAAGAATATCAGTAATAAAAGCAACCACAAAAACTATGGATGCAATAATATTCCAAGAACTAATATTTAAATAAAAACAAACTACAAAAATTGGCACCATAACTATGCGTAATAGAGTGAGCTTATTGGGAAGGTTCATCTGTTAGTTCTCCGATCAAGTCATATTCGAGCGCTTGAGTGATTTTTATATTAACAAGATCGCCTATATTTAGTTTTATATTATTATTTTTATTAGTGTTTTCAAAAAATATTAGTCCGTCAATATCAGGCGCTTCTGCAAAAGAGCGAGCCGCAAATAAATCATCTTTTGAATCATAATTTTCGATAATACAAGTATATATTTTGTTTAGTCTGCTTTGATTATAGTTTTTAGAAATTTCTTGCTGAAGAAGCATTATTTTTTCTAATCTGTTTTGCTTAATGTTTTCTGGAACTTGATTTTCAAAGTCAAAAGCCTTTGTGTCCTCTTCTGGAGAATAGGCAAAAACGCCAGCTCGCTCAAATTTTGCTTCCCGAACAAAGCTCAATAAACTTTCAAAATCTTCATCAGTTTCATCTGGAAAACCAACAATAAAAGATGTTCGCAAAACAAAATCAGGGCTAGCCATTCTAAATTTTTCGACTAAATTCAAAATATGTTCTCTTGAACCACGCCTGTTCATTGCTTTGAGAATTTTATCATCACCGTGCTGAACTGGAATATCAATATACTTTGCAATTTTGTCTTGTTTTGCCATAACCGAAATTAATTCGTCGTCAATTTCATCTGGATAAGCATATAATACTCGAATCCAAAGTATTTTATTAATTTCGCAAAGTTTTTCTAATAATTCTGGCAATCTTCTTTTTTTGTAAATATCGATGCCATATCGAGTAGTATCTTGGGCAATTACTACGATTTCTGAAACGCCGGCGTTTGCAAGTTCTTGCGCTTCGAGTATTAGCTCATCAAAATCACGGCTAATATATCCACCGCGGATTCCTGGTATTGCGCAATAAGAACATCTATTATCACAACCTTCTGCGATTTTTAAATATGCATAGTGCTTAGGCGTTGACAAAACTCTGTTTAATTTATTATCACTAGAACTAGTATTATTTTCAGCAATATTATTGCATGAGCTTAAATTATATTTCTGCAATAGCATTGGCGCCAAAATATGATATTCAGAAACACCCAGCATTATATCAACTTCGGGCAATTCTGCTTTTAGTTCTTCTCTATATCTTTGGGTTAAGCACCCTGTTACTACAAGAGTTTGGCATTTTGCGGTCTTTTTTTTCTCAGCCATTTCTAATATAGTATTTATTGATTCTTCTTTTGCAGATTCTATAAATCCGCATGTGTTTACTATAATTATTTGAGCTTCATCTTGATCTTGTGTAAGCTCGAAGTTTTCTCTTTTTAGAAAACTCATCATAACTTCGCTGTCTACTCTGTTTTTTGAACAGCCAAGCGAAACAACTCCAACTTTCAATGTTTACTCCTAGATTTTATATATTTATATTTAATTTATATTTAATTTAACGTCGCACTGTAGGGGCAGACCTTGTGTCTGCCCGTTCTTTAATAAATAACCATTAATCGGGCAGACACAAGGTCTGCCCCTACGGTCATTACGATTTATTTTTATTTTACAAGCCCAAATCTGGGATATTGGGTTCGTAGCCAAACAGCTCGCTAAACTCCGAACGATTTATTAATATTTTGCGTGCTTTTGTGCCTTCTCCTGCGCCGACGATGCCTAAACTTTCCATTGTCTCAACGAGGCGCAATGCTTGTGTATAGCCGATTTTCAAGCGTCGTTGCAAAACAGATATAGAAGCTTTCCCATCTGCCATGAACATTTCAACGGCTTGAGGCAAAAACTCATCTTCGCCGCTTTTTGCTTCGTCATCAAGAGTACTTCGTTGAACTCGAATTAAATTTTGCTGAATTGTTTCGTCAAAATTAGGCTCTTGTTGATTTTCTTCGAAGAACTCTTTAATTAGCTCTATTTCTGGGTCTGTAACAAGCGCTCCTTGAATTCTCGTGGGTTGAGATGAGCCAATCGGTGCAAAAAGCATGTCTCCTTTTCCAAGCAATTTCCCTGCGCCTCCTTGACCCAAAATAATTCTTGAATCAGTCGCACTAGCGACGGCGAAGGCAATTCTCGAAGGAAAATTCGCCTTAATTATCTTAGAAATAATATTGTTTGAGACTATTTGAGTTGCGACTATCAAGTGAATTCCCGTGGCTCTTCCCATTCGCGCAATTCGGCAAATCGCATCTTCTACATCGGAGGCGGCGACCATCATTAAATCGGCAAGTTCATCAATAATTACTATAATTTGTGGAGTTTTCTCAGCTCCTCTGCCCATCATAATTTCGTTGTAGCGATCTAAATCACGAACCCCACAAGCGGCAAAACTTTTATATCTGTCTGTCATTTCTTTTACTGCCCATTTTAAAGCGTTTGCGGCTTCTCTTGGGTCGGTAACAACTGGGCTTAATAAGTGCGGAATTTTTGCATATGGTATAAACTCGATAATTTTTGTATCAATCATAATAAGTTTAACATCTTGAGGGGTTGAGTGATACAAAAAACTACAAATCATACAATTTAGACAAACGCTTTTGCCTGAACCAGTTGAACCCCCTATAATAAGATGATGCATTTTTGCAATATCCGCTAATATAATTTTGCCTGAGATATCTTTGCCAAGCGCAACGGTCGTTTGTGAAGTATTGCTTTTGAACTCTGGAGAATCAATAATTTCACGAAGCGAAACGCCTATAACTGTTTTGTCTGGTGGTTTAAGAAAACTTAATTTTGGTGGTAAATATGGCTTGTTTATTCTTGGTTTAGCTTCTTGTGGTTTGTTTTCTAAATTATTATTTATATTATTGTTTTGATTTATATTTTTATTTATATATACTTCTAGTTTTGGGGCAACGTCTTGTGTAACATAATTATATAAATTATTATTAGAATTATTATTTATATTTTCTGAATCACTTGTCTTTGATAAAAATTTTTCGTAATTATCTGCATTATTATTAGTACAAGTATTATAAGTTGGTTTTGAGTTTACGGCGTTATTTTGGCAATCAACTCGTCCAGAAAAAGCCTGTTTCTGATTAGTATTATCAACATCAGAATCCGAATCTTCTATATGATATTCTAGTGTGCTATCGTCTTTATCAATTTTTCTTTTGTTTTTATAATGATAGATAATAATACTTATTATAATGACACCCAAAAACAAGAGATACGCTCTAAAATAAACAATTAAATTCATTTGCCTTCACATCCTCAAGCTACTTGCTTACGTATATTTTTTACAAGCCCAAATCTGGGATATTTGGTTCATAGCCAAACAGCTCGCTAAACTCCGAACGATTTATTAATATTTTGCGTGCTTTTGTGCCTTCTCCTGCGCCGACGATTCCTAAACTTTCCATTGTTTCAACAAGGCGCAATGCACGAGTATAGCCGATTTTCAAACGTCTTTGCAAAACAGATATAGAAGCTTTTCCGTCGGCCATGAACATTTCAACGGCTTGAGGCAAAAACTCATCTTCGCCACTTTTTGCTTCGTCATCGAGTGTATTTTGTTGAACTCGAATTAAATTTTGCTGAATTGTTTCGTCAAAATTGGGCTCTTGTTGATTTTCTTCGAAGAACTCTTTTATAAGCTCTATTTCTGGGTCTGTAACAAGCGCCCCTTGAATTCTAGTTGGTTGAGAAGAGCCAATCGGTGCGAAAAGCATATCGCCTTTTCCGAGCAATTTTTCTGCGCCGCCTTGATCCAAAATAATTCTTGAATCAGTCGCACTAGCGACGGCGAAGGCAATTCTCGACGGAATATTTGCCTTGATAATTCCAGTAATAATATCTGAAGATGGCCTTTGCGTTGCGACGATTAAGTGAATTCCTGCGGCTCTTCCCATTTGCGCAATTCGGCAAATCGCATCTTCCACGTCGTCGGCGGCGACCATCATTAAATCGGCAAGTTCATCTATAATTACTATAATTTGTGGAGTTTTTTCCGCTCCTCTGCCCATCATAATTTCGTTATAGCGAGCCAAATCACGAGCTCCGCAAGCGGCAAAACTTTTATATCTGTCTGTCATTTCTTTTACTGCCCATTTTAAAGCGTTTGCGGCTTCTTTTGGGTCGGTAACAACGGGAATTAACAAATGCGGAATTTTTGCAAACGCCGCTAATTCTACGACTTTGGGATCGACCATAATAAGTTTAACATCTTGAGGCGTCGAGTGATACAAAAAACTACAAATAATACAGTTTATGCAAACACTTTTGCCTGAACCCGTTGAACCAGCGATAAGAAGATGGGGCATTTTTGCAATATCCGCAAACATAATTTTTCCGGAAATATCTTTGCCTAATGCGACGGTCGTGTGGGAAGTATTGCTTTTAAACTCTGGCGAATCAATAATTTCACGAAGCGAAACGCCGATAACTGTTTTGTTTGGAATTTCGATTCCGACGGCGGCTTTGCCTGGAATCGGGGCTTCGATGCGCACTCTCGGCGCTGCCAAATTAAGCGCAATATCGTCCGAAAGATTAGTAATACGATTTACACGAACACCGGGGGCGGGTTGCAATTCATAGCGAGTGATTACTGGGCCTTGTGTTACGTTGATTACTTTTGCCACGATGCCAAAGCTTTGCAGGGTATCTTCGAGCACGCGCGCTTTAATTGAAGGGTCTTCTAGGCGTTCTTTTGGTTTATCTGGTGGTTTTAAAAAAGTCAATTTTGGTGGCAAATACGGCTTATTAACTTTTGGTTTAACATCTTGTGCTTTACTTTCTAAATTATTATTAATATTATTATTTTGCTTTATATTTTTATTTATAGATATTTCTGTGGCAATATCTTGCGTAGCAATTTCTTGCGTAGCAATTTTTGGTTCTTGAGCAATTTCTTGCGTATCAATATCTTGCGCGGCAATGTCTTGCGTGGCAAAATTATCTTCTGACTCTTCAAAATTATTATTACTAGTATAATAATTATCTGTTTTTGGCAGAAATTTTTCGTAATTATTTGCATTATTAGTGTAAGTATTATAAGTTGATTTTGCATTCACGGCGTTATTTTGGCTCTCAAAGCCACTCGAAAACGCTTGATCTTCTTCTTGGTCATCAAAATAATACTCTTCAGCGCTATTATCCAAAGCAATATGCGAGTTATCAAAATTAGTGAGTTTTATATCGTCTTGATCTAAAGTATCTTGATATATATTATCTTGAGTTTCTTGCATGTGCGAATATGGCCTAAACGGATCAATCGGCGGCTGAAATGGTTCACCGTTTCGCGCAGTTCCTTGATTTATACTCGTTGAAGTAATATGTTTTTTCTTTGCAAATATTCCGCCAAATGGCAGAACATCTGACCATGTTATTTTGGATTTTTTGTCCCCATAATCGTGCTCTATTTTGGGAATCTCTTGATTTTCTCCATTAATTTTCTGCTCTTGTCTTATTGGCTTATTATTTATTTCAAAGTCGAACTTATTAGTTTTGGGCTTAGCTAAATCTTCTTGCAAATTTATATTTTGCGCTTCTTGCTTTTGTTTGAAATTATTATTAAGCTTTTCTATGTTTTGCTCTTCTATTAATAAATCTTCACGATCAAAATATTCTTGACGAGCTTGGCGATCTTCTTGGCGCTTTTTTGTGTATATTTGATTTTGCACTTTTATATGATTAATATTGTTTTTGATTGATTTTGTTACTTTTTCGCCAGTTTTTTGAATCGACATATTGGTTAGCAAAATAACTTCTATAACCGAAACAGTGATAAACAAAATATACGCGCCGACGACCCCTAAAATCGCCACCGATGGGTATGACAAAATAGAGCCAATTAGCCCCATTCCCATGCCAGATTGTCCTAATATATACGATTCACGCATAAAAATCAAATAATTTTCAGATATTGCTGAAAGTTGAGTATATTTATCCAAGTGCCCAAGAGATAAAATACTAATGCAAAATAAAGCAGTTACAGTTGCGTTGGCAGAAAAGTTTTTTTTGCCCGCGAGCGCAATTGTGTAAATTCCATACGCTATAAGCGCAAACGGAAAAACATAAAAGCTCCAACCCAATAAACCGCCGATTAAATTATAAAATAAATCTCCAACTACGCCCGAAGACGCGTCCACCGTTCGCCTGTTTCCTGTTAACAAGAAAAAAACGCCCACTGCTATTATTATAATGCCTGTAATTTCGCGGTTGCGCCTTTGCGCATCGAATTTGCTTTTGTATTTATTAGTTTGTGGCTCTGGTTTTACGGCTGGTTTTGGCTTTGCTCCAGTTTTTCGTGGTGTTTTTTTTGCTGGCAATCCGTTTTCACCTCTTAGTGTATAATAATTTTAGTATAATTTTAAATTTATACTAAATTAGTATATCACTTTTTTAAAAAATCCGCACTAATTTAATAATAATTTAATAATATCGAACAAATGTTTGAACTCTATTTGAATTGAAATATAAGTTATGTTATAATTTTAATATGTCGAAAACATGCAAACTCAAGAGATAAAAAGAGATAAAAATATGGAGATAAAAAATGGAAAATTTAAGTGCTTCTCAAGGAGCAATTTACGATTTTATGAAAGAATTTCAACAACAAAAAGGCTATCCACCTTCTGTTCGCGAGATTTGCACGGCGGTTGGGCTTAGTTCAACTTCCACCGTTCATGGTCATTTAACCAGATTGGAAAAAAAAGGATTATTGCGCCGTGATCCGCTCAAACCCCGCGCGATCGAAATTGTCGAATTGCAAAAAAATCGTCAAACCGTTCAAACAATGCCGATTTTAGGTTCAGTGACCGCCGGCACTCCGATTCTTGCTCAGCAAGATATTCAGGGCTATGTTACCGTTAGCCAAGAATTTGCAAAAGGCGAGAATTTGTTCGTGCTTAACGTTATCGGCGATAGCATGATTAACGCTGGAATTTTCTCCAACGATCAAATCGTAGTCAAACCAGATACTTATATTAAAAATGGTGACATCGTCGTTGCCATGCTTAGCGAACCCACAACCGATGAATCTTTTGCGACTGTTAAACGCTTTTTCAAAGAAAACAATTTAGTCAGGTTACAACCAGAAAACCCCAATATGGAGCCAATTTTTGTTTCACACGTTGAAATCGTTGGAAAAGTTGTGGGTGTGATGCGCAAGATATATTAAAATAAAAACCCTAAAAACAAGCGCAACGATTAATTTAGTTGCGCTTGTTTTTATTAAAGTTTTGCTTTAGAATTTTTTGCTTTTGTGAGTAAATCTTGAGCATACGCAAAACCATATTCAGTAGTTTCATCTGAGCCCAATATTCGCGAAATTTCTGCAATTCTTCCAGAATTATCTAGTTTTTTTATATCAGTAGTAGTTTTTTTACTGTCTTGAGTTTTGATAATTAAATACTGACTATCCGCCATTGCAGCGATTTGCGCACTATGGGTAATGCAAATAACTTGATGTTTTTTGGAGAGTTTAACTAATTTTTCTCCCACAGCGAAAGCGATTTTTCCGCTAATCCCAGTATCGATTTCGTCAAAAACAAGGCAACCGCACCCAAATTGTTCGGCGGCTACGGATTTTAACGATAGCATGATTCTTGAAATTTCTCCACCGCTGGCAACTTTTTTTAAAGGTTTGAGGGGCTCGCCAGGGTTTGTTGAAAGTAGCATATCCACTTTATCAAACCCATTGGTGGTAAATTCTATATTATTATTTATATTAATATTATTAAATTCTAGCTCAAAATTAGATTTGTCTAAACCAAGTTGTGCAAGCTCAACTAACAAGGCTTTTTCAAGTATTTTGGCATATTTTTTTCTACAATTGCTTAAATTAGTCGAACTTTTTAAAAGCTTTGCTTGCAACTCTAATTTGATTTTGTCTGCTTTTTGTGCAAGCTCTTCTTTTTGGGCTAAATCGTCCAGCTCATCAATCGCATTTTTTGCAAAAAGATTAATTTCAGTAATATTTGCGCCATATTTTCGTTTAAGATCATCAATAAAATCAAGTCTACGTTCGATTTCTTCTTGGCGATACTCGTCAAAAACAACTTCTTCACGCATTTTTCGAATTTCAAAATCAGCGTCTTCAAGCACATAATACGCATCTTGAATTTTTTCGTAGCTTTCTTTATATTTTTCGCTAATATTCTTAATAATTTCCAACGATTTAAAAGCATTTTGCAAAAGTTGTAAGGCTGAAAGCGCTTCAGAGTCTGAATTATCGCCGCCGATATTTTCGGTGCATGTGTTTAGCGCTTTATTTATATTTTCGGCATTTTGCAATATTAGTTTTTCGTTTTGCAATTCTTCTTCCTCGTCTTGCTGGAGCTCTGCGTTAGTAATTTGCTCAACTTGGCGAGTTAGCGTTTCTATTTTGCGAACAATTTCTTCAGGAGTTAAGTTGCTCTTAATTTTTTTGCGCAAATCTTGTAAATTTTTATAATCTTGAGAAACAATATTTTTAAGATTTTCGATTTCAACTTTGCCAAATAAATCCAAAAAAGCAAGTTGCATTTCATCATCGAGCAAACTTTGGCTTTGATTTTGTGCATGAATATCAACAAGATTTTCTGACACCGATTTTAGCAACGAGAGACTGGCAAGACGTCCGTTAATTCGGCAAGTGTTTTTGCCCGAAAAAGTCAATTCTCGTGAAAGTATAACTTGCTCTTCTTCTAATTCTATACCTAGAAGCTCTATTTTTTTTTGTATTGCTAAATTCTGAATTTCAAAAACAGCTTCGACCATGGCTTTTTCTTTTCCGCTTTTAATCAAATCTCGATCAGCTCTTTCGCCCAAAACTAGGCTTAGTGCGTCGAGAATAATCGATTTTCCTGCGCCTGTTTCGCCAGACATAACTAGCAATCCCGAATCTAAAGCGATGTCCAGCTTATTAATTAGAGCAATGTTCTCAATGTAAAGTCGCGAGAGCATTTTTGTCCCCCCTAATTTTTATTTGTTTTTATTTAATTTATTTTAGTGCACGTTTAAAATATCCTGAAATCGAATAATAACTTCTGGAACAAGCTCAAGTTCAGAAATTGCACAAAAAACGGTATTGTCTCCAGCAATCGTTCCGCAAACTTCTTCCCATCGAAGCGAATCTATAGCTTCGGCGACTACGTTTGCGCTACTCGAAATCGTTTTCAAAACAATTAAATTTCCTGCTTGACTAATTTTAACGACTGATTGAGAAAACATCGACATGAATTTATCGAAAAATCCAGTCTCTGCTTTGTCTATCGTTGCATACTTATATTTTCCATTTTCTGCAAGTACTTTTATTAATCTTATTTCTTTAATGTCTCTTGAAACGGTTGCTTGGGTAACTTTATGCCCTCCTAATCGGAGTTGATCTGCAAGTTCGTCCTGCGTTTCAATTATGTTTTTTTCAATTATTTGTAAAATGGCGGCGTGTCTTGCTGATTTCAAATTCACTCTCCTATTTATATATTTTTATTATATTTTAGTTATAGCTTTTTATTTACTAAGCCGAAAAAATCATACTTTTTCAGTCTAATAAAATTAATATGTTTTTGCGAATTAGTTATATATATTTTTTGATTTTTATCAAATTCTTCTATAATAGAGCTTCCATCTCGGCAAACTTGTATATTATTTTTATTTTCTTCGTCCACACTGATCACTATTTTTGATTTTGCTGAAACAATAATCGGCCTTGATCGCATTGAATGGGCACAAATCGGCGTGATAATAATTGCCTGAACATCTGGGTGAACAAAGGGACCACCTGCCGAAAATGAATACGCCGTTGAGCCAGTTGGCGAGCTTAGAATTAGTCCATCGCAGCAAATTTTTTGCACAAAAATATCATCAACAAACACATTGATTTTTATTAGATGCGAGTTTGTAACTTTAAACATATTAAAGTCGTTTAACGCATAAAACTCTTGGTTATTATAATTTGCGCAAAGCATTGCTCTTTTATCTATTGTGTAATTATTGTTTAAAATACTGTTAATCGCATCTGAAATTTCTTCTGGTTCGATTTCGCTCAAAAATCCAACGTGCCCAACGTTTACGCCCAAAATGGGCAATTCCAAGTTATAAATACTTTTTGCAGTTCGCAAAATCGTGCCATCTCCGCCCATTACTATAGCAAAATCACAAGTTTCAAAATTGTCAGAATATTGCTGAAGATTTAAAAAATCTGCAGTTGTTTTTTCCAAAACAAAATCAATATTTTTCTTTTGCAAGAGATTAACAAGCTCGCTTGCATAGTTTAGCGCATCAATTTTAAGCGTATTTGCTTGAATTCCAATTTTTTTCATGCTTTATTCACCATTACTCAAAAATTTTTTGCAATTATTTTGCTTTTATTTAGCTATATTATGAAACTCTTTTGCGTTGAGCGCAATATCTAGCGCTATTTTTTCGTCTTGCTGAACGTCCCACGCATTGTTTATAACTTCAAGTTTTTTTAACCACAATAAAAACTCAATATTTCCTTCTGGCCCTGTAATTGGCGAATAATCCAAGCCCGCAATACTATAGCCCACGCTTCGAGCAAAGCTCAAAATGTTTAATATAACGGCGGCGTGAATTTTCGAATCTCTAACAACGCCCTTTTTTCCAACGCTTTCTCTGCCTGCTTCAAATTGGGGCTTAATTAGAGTTACAAAATCCGCCCCAAAAATCAAGCAATCAAAAAGTGGCTTTAAAATCAGCTTTATAGAGATAAACGAAACGTCCATGCTTCCAAATTCCAAAATATTACTATTAATACTTGTGTTATCAAACCAGTTTGGTTGAATATTTCGTGCGTTTGTGCGCTCCATCGTGATAACACGTGGGTCGCTTCGCATTCGATAATCAAGCTGGTTATAACCGACGTCGATTGCGTAAACTTTTTTTGCTCCGTTAATTAGCATACAGTGGGTGAATCCGCCTGTTGATGCTCCGATGTCTACGCAAGTTTTTTCACTGACGCTTATATCAAAAACATTGAATGCTTTTTCGAGCTTGAGCCCTCCGCGGCTGACATAGTCAAACGCTTTTTTCTTTTTTACGCTGAGTTTATTAATATCTTCTAGTTTAATTAATTGTGATGGTTTAGCAACTTTTTGTTCACCAAAATATACGCAACCAGCTAACACTAAACGGGAAGCTTTTTCTCGGCTGCTTGCCAATTCGGTTTGAAACAAGGCTACGTCTACTCGCAGTTTTTCGATCATTAATATTCCAACTTAATTTTTTTATTATTTTTATTTTATAAAATCTATTATTTGGCTTGCTATTTTTTCTGGTGTTAATCTAGCAATTTCTAATAAATCCGAAATTTTCCCGTGTTCTATAATTGGAAGTTTTTTTATTCCAAGTAATTTTATATTTATATTATTATTGTTTTGCGCAAAATAAGCTGCGATTTTTTCACCAAGTCCGCCACAAACTACGCCTTCTTCAACACAAAAAACATAATTATTTTGCTGGTTATTTTGTATTTTATCGAGCGCATTATAATCTAATGGAGATATAAAAACAGCGTTTAGCAAGCTTGATTCGATATTGTTTTTTAAAAGTATTTCTTGTGCTTTTTCGCAAATTTCGACTGTTCTTCCGGTTGCTATAATATAAATATTTTTAGTATTAATTTTATTATTAATATAATTCCAAACGCCTAATTCTAATTTATCTTTCGATGCTCTTTTTGTGAGCAAACCTCTTGAATATCTAATCGCTACGGGACAATTTAACTCAAAAGCAAATTTCACAGAGTCAACTAGTTCTTCTTGCGATGACGGCGAAATAATCACAATATTTGGCAATATAGATAAAAACGCAATATCATAAATACCATGATGAGTCGCTCCATCTTCGCCCACTAAACCCGCTCTATCGACTGCAAAAACTACCGGTAAATTTTGCAAGCAAACATCGTGCAAAGTCTGATCAAACGCCCGTTGCAAAAAGCTCGAATAGACTGCGAAGCACGGTTTTAATCCGCTCGCTGCCATTCCGGCCGCCATCGTGGTTGCATTTTGCTCGGCGATTCCAACGTCAAAAAAGCGCTCTGGGAATTTTTCTTTAAAGCTCGATAAGCTTGTACCTTCGGGCATCGCCGCCGTTATTGCGACAATATTTTTATTTTGATTTGCTTCTAAAATAAGCGCATCTACAAATATTGAAGAGTTATTAACTGCGCTATTTTGAGACACTCCGATTTCGATGTTAAACGGCGAAACTCCGTGATATTTTTCTGGCGTATTTTGAGCGAGCTTATAGCCCCTTCCTTTTTTGGTTAAAACGTGAATAACTACTGGTTTATCAAAGTTTTTCGCTTGCTCGAGCACAGTTTCGAGGGCTGAAATATCATGCCCATCAATTGGACCGATATATTTCAAACCAAGTTCTTCAAAAAATGCCGAATCAATAAAAGTATATTTAATGCTATTTTTTACTTTTTCCAAAAATCTAGCTATAAATGGCAGTCTATTAGATATTTTTCTTTTGAAGTTAATATAAGTTTTTTGGCTTCTCAATCTACTAAGATGAAAATCTATTGCTCCGATATTTTTAGAAATCGACATTTCGTTATCGTTAAGAATTATTATTAGCTTGGTTTTGGTGTTTCCCATAAAATTAAGCGCTTCGAAGGACATTCCGCCCGTTAGCGCACCGTCGCCAATTACAGCGACAACTTGATGTTTTTGTTTTTGCAAATCTCGAGAAACTGCCATGCCCAAGGCGGCGGAAAGCGACGTACTACTATGACCAGTATCAAAGCAATCGTGAATGCTTTCTGAGCGTCGGGGAAAACCACAAAGCCCATCTTTTTGGCGAAGAGTCGAGAATTCGCCGCCTCTTCCTGTTATAATTTTATGAACATAACTTTGGTGTCCAACGTCCCAAATCAGCTTGTCTTGCGGAGTGCTAAAAACTTTGTGCAATGCAATGGTGAGTTCAACGACTCCGAGATTAGACGCAAGATGTCCGCCAGTTTTTGAGATATTCTCTAGTAAAAATTCTCTAATATTCTCACTTAACTCATCTAGCTCTTTTTTTGACATTAGCTTTATTTTTTTGTTTAAATCTTGATAAAAATCATTTTTATTACTTGAATTTTTATCTAAGTTTGGTTTTTCTTGCAAAGTATACCTCTTGATTTTTATAAATATATATTATAATTAAATTAGTTTTTGCACTCCAAACGCAATTTGCGTTGTTACGATTCCAACTATAATTCCTAAAATAGCCCCAACGAGCACTTCAAACGGAGTGTGTCCGATCCACTCTTTGAGCTGTTCATCTGAAATTTGTTTGTGTTCAAAAAACGCTTCTCGCATTTCGTTGATAACTTTTGCTTGCTTGCCTGCCGCCCGTCGAACGCCCGCCGCGTCGTACATTACGATCGTTGACATTACCATTGCGATAGCAAAAATACCCGAACTAAAACCACTTATTATTCCAATCGACACAGTTGCGCCGACGATTGCCGAGGTGTGTGAGCTTGGCATTCCGCCCGAACCTAGCGCTCTGCTCCAATCAACTTTGCGAGTTGCCACGAAATAAATAGGAACTTTCATCAATTGAGCAAAAAGCCAACCAAAAAACGCCGCCCGAAGTGGAAGGTTGAAAAAAACATCTAATATATTATTTTTAAGCAAGTTTGACCCCTATTAATTTAGTTTAGTCTATTTAAAAAGGTATTCGCGAGAGTGGTTAAAAATTCTGCTTTTTCGCCGAAAATTAGCATCGCATCGCAAGCCTTTTTTGTTAATGTTTCTGCTTGTAACTTTGCTTTCTCGATACCAAACAGCGTCGCAAACGTCAGTTTATTGTCACGCTGGTCTTTGCCAACGGTTTTTCCCATAGTTATGTTATCGCTTGTTAAATCCAAAATATCGTCGATAATTTGAAAAGCCTTGCCTAAATTTTCTGCATACGTTTTCAAAGCATTTATTTGCTCAATTGTTGGATTATATAAATGCGCCGAACTTAATACAGAAGCAGAAATTATTGCGCCTGTTTTGTTTTGCTGGATTTCTTCTAGTTTTTTTTGAGTTAAACTAGTATTATTTTTGTCCCCAAGAATGTCTTCTGCTTGCCCACCGACCATTCCAAAACCACCGCTTGACTTTGCAATTATATTTATTGCGTTTGCAAAGCCAGATATTTTGTTTATATTATTAATTTCTAAATTTAAAATATTTTTAGTGTTTTGTGAAATTAGATTTTCAAACGCATAATTAAGCAACGCATCGCCGGCTAAAATCGCCATTGCATCGCCAAAAACTTTATGGTTTGTTCTCACTCCTCGGCGAAAATCGTCGTTATCCATCGCTGGCAAATCATCATGAATCAGCGAATAAGTATGAATCGACTCTATTGCTATTACAAGCTCTAGTGCGCCTGAATCGCTATAATTATCTAAATTATTTTTATTAAACAAATCAGCGGTTGCAAGAACTAGCACAGGACGGAGGCGTTTGCCGCCAGCAAGCAAACTATAGCTGACCGCTTTTGAAAGCTTTTCGCTCGGGCATTTTTTTGCAAAATCTGACATACTTTTTTCCAGAGCTTGTTCTATTATACTACAATATTCTGCATATATTAGTTTATATTTTTTTTCTTGCATAATTTCCCAACTAACTTATTTATTATTAATTTATTTTAATTATTAATCAGCAGTTGATTTTTGGGTACGATTGCTTCGGCAAAGCAAACCTCTCCGTCAGCCTGCGAGGCGATGCCTCTTGGCTGCCACCTCTCCTGGTAACAGGAGAGGCTTTTGGAACGACGTCGTATCCAAACTTTACGGTCGCAACCGTAGCCTCTCCTATTACTAGGAGAGGTGGCAAGGCTTTAGCCTTGGCGGAGAGGTTTACCCGCCGGGGAGTTCTTTTAATATTTTCAACTAACTTATTATTAATTTATTTTAATTTAAGTCATCAAAATTATTATTAACAAAACTTTTTTTCTTAATTAAATTATTCTCTTCAAAAAGCACATCGATTTTTGTTTGCGCGTCGTTTAGTAATTTCGTGCATTGTGCGCTTAGTTTTACGCCTTGGGCAAAGAGTTTCATCGATTCATCTAAGCTAAGATTGCCCGATTCCATTTTTTCGGCGATTAATTCCAATTGTTTTATGTTTTTTTCATAATTTGGTTTAGTATTTGTTTTTGTGGCTTTTTTAGAATTTGGCTCTAATAAAATATTATTTTCTTCCAACTTTTTGCTCCTGAAATTAATTTATATTTTAAATCTAAATAATTTTTGCGATTGAATTGCCATCATGAAATTTAATTTCTACTATATCGTCGAGTTCAAGATCGACAGAGTTTTTTATTACTTTTTTGTTTTTGTAAATTACAGAATAACCACGTTGTAAAATATTCATGGGATTTAGCGAATTTATTCGAGTATTTAAATTATCTAATTCTAATTTTTGTGTATTTAAGTTAGAATTAATTTTTGAAACAATATTTTCCAGAGCAAAATCAACTCTTAAATTCATGTTTTGCAATTGTATTTCAGGGCTATTGCTTTGTAAATTTTGGTTTATCAAATTAATGTTTGCAAGATTATTATCGAGAATATTTTTTATATTGCTAGATATTTTCTCAAAGTAATAATTAATTTTATACTCTAATTCTTGTTTATCTACAGTCGCAATTTCCGCCGCCGCTGAAGGCGTTGGAGCTCTAAGCGTTGAAACAAAATCGGCAATAGTAAAATCGGTTTGATGACCAACTGCGCTAATAATCGGGATTTTGCTCCTAAAAATTGCTTCGGCAACGATTTCTTCGTTGAACGCCCATAAATCTTCGAGCGATCCACCGCCTCGTGCTAAAATAATAACGTCTATTTCTGGCATTTTGTTGCATACTTCTATTGCACGAACAATTTCGAACTTTGCGTTTTCGCCTTGAACGCTCGCTGGGCAAAGCAAAATATTTGTGCCCATTCTGCGATTTATAATTTTAATTATATCATGCAAAACTGCCCCCGTCGAAGAGGTAATAACGGCGATTGTGCTATTAAATTGTTTTAGTTTTGGTTTGTTTTTTTCTTCAAAATAGCCCTGGTTTTCAAGCTTTTGTTTGAGAGTATTAAATTTTTCAAAAAGCTCACCGATTCCAGAACCAGATTTTGTTATATTTTGAGCATAAAGTTGATATTGACCGTCTCGGGGATAAATCGAAACGTAGCCCGAAATAACCACTTCTTGACCATTGTCCAGTTCAAAATCAAGGCTTGACGCTTGCGATTTAAACATTACGCATTTAATTGAAGATTCTTTATCTCTGAGCGAAAAATACAAATGCCCTGAGATATTTTTTTTATAATTTGCGATTTCGCCCGAAATTTTTATATTTGTTAAAATCGGATCTTGCGATAATATATTGGCAACGTATTTATTAAGTTGCGAAACACTAATCGTTTTTTTTGCCATAAATACTCGCCTTTCTAGATTAAACTAAATTTAATCGCCGCTTCGAGAGTATTGTTCAAAAGCATTGTGATCGTCATCGGACCAACTCCGCCAGGCACCGGTGTAATGTAAGAAGCAATATTTAACGCTTGCGCAAAGTCGACATCGCCACAAAGTTTGTTATTTTCCAGCCTATTAATGCCCACGTCGATTACAGTAGCGCCTTGCTTTATCATGTTTCCGGTTATAAAGTTTGGCTTTCCAATCGCAGCGATTAAAATATCTGCGTTTTTAGTAATTTTTTCTAAATTCTTGGTTTTTGAGTGGCATATAGTTACAGTAGCATCGTTTTGAAGCAAAAGCATTGCGATGGGTTTTCCGACGATATTGCTTCGCCCAACGATGACTGCGTTTTTGCCTGCAATAGGCTCGCCAGTGGACTTAATCAGCTCAATGCAACCCATTGGAGTGCATGGAACAAAGCCATTATCGCCCACAAACAAACTGCCCATGCTTTTTGTATTAAAGCCGTCGACGTCTTTTTCTGGCGCAATAGCATCTATAATTTGCAACTCATCAATATGTTTTGGAAGAGGCAATTGGACTAGTATTCCGTGAATATTTATATTATTGTTAAGCTGGGCAATTTGCTCTAACAATTCTTCTTGAGTTATTTTTATATCGAGCTCTATAATTTTAGAAAACATGCCAATTTCTTCGCAGCTTTTCTTTTTATTTTTAACGTATGATTGGCTCGCTGGGTTTTCTCCGACGATAATAACGGCGAGTCCTGGGATTATGTTTGTTTTTTCAATAAAATTCAAAACTTTAATTTTTAGTTTTTCTCGAATATCTTGAGATAATTGTTTTCCGTCAATAATTTTTGTATGCATAAAGACCTCTATAATTTTATTAAATTAGTGTGAATCAGCAGTTAAAAGATTTGAAAAACGTCCCGACGGGTAAACCTCTCCGTCAAGGCTACCGCCTTGCCACCTCTCCTGGTAACAGGAGAGGCTACGATTGCTTCGGCAAAATAGGTTGCGACGTCGTACCCAAAGCCTCTCCTATTATTAGGAGAGGTGGCAGCCATAGGCTGACGGAGAGGTTAAAAAAACAGTAAAACAGTAAAGGCACTGCTTCGTAGGTTTGACTGAGAGGGTCGGACTAAAAAAATCCACTACTGATTCACATTAAATTAGTTTATCTATATTATACACTAAAAATGCATATTAATAAAACAAAAAAACACGAAAATGCAATTAACATATTTCGTGCTATATTATTATTTTTTTAATTTTAATTATCTTGACAATTTAAAGCGCAAATACTATAATATAAGTATAAAAAGAACAACCAGAATTATTGTACGGTTGTAGCAATTTAGTTTTTCAATTTATTCAAAAAACCGCCTTGTTGAGACCAGGGCGGTTTTACTTTGTCTTTTTATTAGAGAACAATATAGCAATTATAACGATAATTGCCCACATTGCGTAATTAAAATCCATTAGCAGCGCCTCCTCTCCCCCTAAAGACTTAGGGTTACCAAACTTGGTTTTGAGGGTTTGCCGCAACCGCACCTAAATTCTTGATTGCTCTTTATATAGCAATAAATGCTACTTTATAATTATAACATATTTTGTTATATCTTGTCGAGTATTAAATACACAAAAAAGCTCCTAAATAATTAAATTTACTCAGGGGATTATCTTTTTAATTTTCTTGCGTTATCTGTTCGATAGTAATTTCTGCGCCCTCTTCTTGCGAGGCAAGTTTAAATTGTTCTAAAACATCTAGTTCTTCTAATTCTTCTTGAACATCAAAAAATTCTGATGATTCTAAGTTTAAATTATTGGCTTCCAAAGAATTTTGTTCTAATTCTTCAAGCTCTTGCAAATCTTGTAATCTTTTTATTTCTTCAAGACCAGCCAATATTTCTTGATTAAACTCGTCTTGATTTTCAAGTTTCTTAAAGCATGATCCCAAAATACCGTTAATAAAAGAAGGGGACTTGTCTCCTCCATATTTTTTCGCAAGCTCGACCGCTTCGTTGATTGCGACGCTTGAAGGGGTTTCGTCGCATTTCATCATTTCAAAAAGAGCGATGCGCAAAACGCAAAGATCAACGTTTGAAAGCCTTGAAACTTTCCAGCCGTGGGACAATAAATCAATTGCGTAATCAATTTCGCTTTTATATTCTTCCACTCCGTAAAGCAAAACGTCAATAAATTCAACGTCTTCTTTTTTAAATTTAATATTTTCTTCAGTCATTCTTAGCACTGAATTATAGTTATCTTCACCACCCAGAGTGGCCGAAAACGCAATTTTCATTGCAATTTCCCGTGCTTTGGTTCTGCTCATTTGTATGTTTTCCTCCAACGAATTAGGTAATTGCTACGCAATTATTATGCATAGCAATTACTAGGCTTTAAATTTTTTTATTTAAAAATACTTTTTATTCTCGAAATAAAGTCGTTAAAAATATCGCTTAGATTCATTCCCGAATCAATACGTTTGCCGATATAAAACCCACAAACAGCGAAAACGAGCAAAAATAACGTTTTCCAAAATCCAATTATCAGAAAAACTATTCCGATAATCACTGCGCCTAATGCACAAATTACTTCGAACTTATGTGCTTTAACAAAATCCATAAAATCGTTAAAACTGTTTTTCAAACTAAATCACCTCGCTAGTGTTTATTTTAAATTTTAATATTAATTTTAATGCTTTGAATCGCTAAGTTGTTTTGATGGCGATTCAACAAGAACTTGAATGTCACGCACAGTTATTCCAGTTAAATTTTCGATATTTTCTTTGAGCCCCGATTGTATTTCTTGCGTCGCTTCTGGGATCGAAACTTCTGCGCTAAAAGTAATTTTTAAGCTTATCGAAATAAACTCTTTATTTGGAATAATTGAGCAAATGCAATCACGAACTTTTGGGTTTGCTCGAACATTTTTAAGAATCATGCCTTCAAGGGCAGCGTTTGTGATATAAGCGGCGCCATTATCGCCCATTCTGATAAGCAATCCTGGTGCTCCGTTGGTAATTTTTTCGTTTGGAGCAACTCTTTTGCGAACAAAAAGAATTCTTACGCAAAGAAATGCGATTAAAAGAGCAATAACAGAAAACAAAATTCGATTAAACAATATTTTGTACATTCCAGACACGATTAATCCAAGTCGATCGCCGTAAACCGCTGGATAAGCCGAACTCCAGCATAAATATATTATGCCAACTGAAGAAAAAATAAGCATAAGCATAAGCAAAACTAGCATCATTTTATCAAACACTTTAAGTTTCATGATCAATAATCTCCAATATATATTTTATATATTTTTATTTTTTATATATTTAATTTTTTTATTTTTAATAATTATTAATATTATAGGCTGCTTGCGGGTCTTTTAGCAAACAGCCTATAATAATTAAAATTATTTTTAATTTTTTGTTAGTCTTACTTTACTCTAGGAGCATCAATTTCAACTTCTTCTTTTACGATTTGCTCAACTTGCTTAACTTCTTTTTCAAGTTCAATTCCTTGAACATAAACGTTAACTTCGGTTACGCGCAAACCTGTCATTGTTTCGATTGCGTTTTTAACGCTGTTTTGAATATCCATGGCTACGTTTTGAATTTTAACGCCGTATTTCATAATAACAAAAATATCAATTGCGGCTTCTTCGGTTCCAACTTCAGCTTTAACGCCTTTTGTAAGGTTTTTTTTGCCTAGCATTTCAGTAAATCCTTGAACGACGCCGCCGCTCATTCCGGCGATGCCATTGACTTCTGAAGCGGCTAGGGCAGCTATAATTGCAATTACTTCGTTTGCAAAAGTAACTTTTCCCGCACCTTTATTTTCGGATACTTCGGTCACTGTTTTTGAATTGCTCATAATTAATCCTCCAACTATTTATTGTTTTTATTTTTTGTTTTATTTAAACTTAATTATATCACAAACAGTTTGAATTACAAACTTTTGATTTAAATTTTTTTGTATTATTTTATTTTCAAAACATAAAATCAAACCATTTATCAATACACGATATATTTAACATAAAAACACAGCTTTGTCTATATATTTATTTATATTAGTTTTTTAGGTTATTTATTACTATAAAAAATACATATAATTTTCTGGTTTATTATTCTTTTCAGCTTCTTGAGTTAAGTTTTGTAGAGTTATGTGGGAAAGCGTCGTCTCAAGAGCACTATCTATTTTTTGAAACAAAAATTCTTGCATTGCTTGTTCAATATTCGGAGCGCTGGTTTGCGTTGTGCTTTCTGTTTTTTCGAAAAGAGCCGTTTCAATAGAGCTGAATATTTCAAAAGCAGTAATATTGTTTGGGTCACGCGCGAGCAAATATCCCCCTTGCGCGCCTTTTATTGCTTTGACAATATTTCCACGTTTAAGCAACGAAAAAACTTGTTCAAGATAAATTTTGGAGATTTTGAGCTGCTCAGAAAGGCTTATTAGCGTTATGCACTCTTTTGTTGAATATCTTTGCGCCATGGTTATTATTGAAGCGAGAGCATAGCGTGTTTTTGCTGAAATTTTAATAATTATCACCACCTGATTTTGTATTTTTAAATTATATTTAATTTTTTCCAGCTTTAATATATGAATTTTTTTAATGTTAAATTATATATTAAAAAAACCAGCACAAATTTTACTACTGGCTTAATATATTTATGGCACCCGCAAGGGGAGTCGAACCCCTGTTACCGCCTTGAGAGGGCGGTGTCCTAGGCCACTAGACGATGCGGACAAATTCAAGTTTTTACTAGCATTATTTAGTATATGTTTTTTTGAATATTTTGTCAAGCATAAAAAAACCTCTTCTGTTTTACTGTTATCAGAAGAGGTTAACTTGCCGAAGCAATTTATCTAGTTGTTATTTTCTCAAAGAGGCAACGTCTCCGCCAGCTGATTCGATTGCAAGAGCAGTAGCTTCAACAATCGCAGTGCTTGTATAGGTTGCGCCTGTAACAGCGTCAACTTTAAGCGTTTGACCAGCGACGATTGCTTCTGGAATTTGTGCAAGCGCAGGATCTGAAATTCCAGCAGTTTCTTTGTGATCAACAACTTTTACAGAAACAATTTTGTCTGCGTCGAGAACAACTTCAACTTTAACAAGGTCATTGTTTCCCTTTGATTCGCCAGTGTAAGTTCCTGGAGTATAGCCTTTAATCTCTTTGCCTTCGAATTCGGCGGTTGGTTTGGCTGCGCAAGCGAATGACATCGCTGCGAAAACTGTTATAATAGAGGTTAAGATTGCTTTTTTCAGATTTTTGTTCATGGTTTTCTCCTAAAATATCTATAATTTTTATTAAATTTTTTATATTTAATATTTTCTTTAAGCAATCTTGATTATATATTTTTATTAAATCTTAGTCAAGTATAAAAAGCCAAATTATACTAAATATTATTGCTTAAACAAGCAAAAAACCACGCAAAGTATGCGTAGTTTTTTCTTTGGTGCCGAAGGTGGGACTTGAACCCACACATGGTCGCCCATATCGGATTTTGAGTCCGACGCGTCTGCCATTCCACCACTCCGGCTGGTACGATAATTAGATTAACATGTTTTTAACAAATAAGCAAGTATTTTTTTATTTTTTGTTTAATATATTTTTCAAGCTTATATTTTTATATTTTTGCGTTTTGTTATTTCTAATTATTGCGTTCATAATATCGCCCTCGCCAAGTGTTCCGATTAAGTGCATCGACGAATCCATTACTGCGATAAGCGTTGCGTTGTTAATCTTTCTCAAGGCTAATTCTGCCGATTCATCGCCTCGCATTGCCACTGTTTTAAGTTTTAACGAGCCTTTTTCTTGAAGCGTGCTAGCTCTTGAATAACTCGCCGCAATGTGATTAAGAGCGCTTTTTTCGCGTTGCGCCAGTGCGCCAGTAAACATAAAAACGCTAAGCATAAACGCCGACGGATTAAGTGCGTTATTTAAAGCTGCGTAAACTCCAAAAATAAATAATCCAAGAGAAATTAATATCCCTAAAGTCATGCTAATTTTATTTGCTATGCTTGGGCGAATTATACTGCTCAAAAAAGCACGCAAAATTCTTCCGCCATCGAGCGGTAAAGCTGGGATTAAATTTACCACGCAAAGCAAAACAGATGCTCCAATAAACGGCGACAAAAATCCAATATATTTTGATTCTGGAAAAAAATATATTAGCCCAGCTATAAAAGTAGCCGCAAAAATGCTTGCCGCTGGGCCGCTAATTGCCAAGAATAATTCGTCTTTTGGGCTGGTGATGTTATTTTTCATGTGCATCGCTGCGCCAAAGGGCATCATTTCGATGCTCTTTATTTTTTGATTTGTAATATATGCACCAAAAACATGCCCTAATTCATGGGGCAAAAGTGCGCCAATTGCCCAAAGCATCGCCGATTGGCGCATTGCAACCGCCACTATAATTATTATTATAAAACTAATCGGTGTTTTTAGCTCTATATCGTCAAAAATTGTGCATTTCATATATTTTTATTTATATCTAAGTTTTTATTATTAATTTTTGTAGTTTTGCTTGTTTTGGTTTTATTTTGGGTTTGTGGTTCAATAAATTGCGTTGGGTCGGCGTTTTGACCATCGAGAATTAGAGTAAATTCAATTTTGCCTGATTCGTCCGCTTTGCCTAGAGCGTCGCCTTGAAGCACTGGTTGATTATTTTCGACGCATATTTCATTTATGGAACTAGTTCTGGTTTGCATTCCTTGACCATGATCGATTTCCACAAAGAAAATGCCATCTTTTTCGCCAACGTTTGTTACAATTCCGTCTGCGGCGGCGACTATTTCAGCTTTTGAATCGCCTGAAAATTCTGCGATATTAGTTAAAGCATCATAATTAATATTATTAGTACTAGAAATAATAGGCGAAATAAAAAAATTCTTTTGCGGCGCAAATACTTCGACTATTGAGTTTTGTACAAATTTTAGCTTACCAAATGTTTCATCGATACTAATTTCATAGTTTAACACATTACTTATGTTTTTCGAAAAATCAGAAAGTACGCTTGTTCCGTTTAGTGCGACCGCTAACAATAAACCAGACGCTGCCACTCCAGCGGTGAGAAAAGCAAACCTAGACGATGAGTTCTTTCGAGCTGTTTTTTTGCTTGTTATGTTACTACCAAATTTTGTGTTTGCTGAATTTTTGGTTTGCGAAGAATCTATTCGGGTCGGAATCGGTCTCCAAGCTTTTTTATATTGTTGAGTTTTAAATTTTGTGGTTTCCATTTTTGGAATTTGTGTGTTGTTTTTTTGCATACTCTTCTCCTGATTTATTTAGTTTAATATAATTTTATTTTTATTATTTTTGTTATATTAATCTATATGTACAAGAATTCTAAATATTATAATATTAAAAATTATTAATATAATGTGAATAAAAAAACTAGCAAAATAAAATATCTTGCTAGTCTTGTTTAATTTATTAGCTTATTAGATTTTAGCTAAAATAATTAAAATAACACACGCTTCAGCGCGCCGTTCTGATGTAGATCGCTTTAATTTTGCACACTTAAGCTAATTTTTATTGCGCTATCAACTTTGAGTAAAGTTTGTTTTTCGATTTCACCGATTTGGGAACCCAGTCTACATTTATCTATCGTTCGGATTTGTTCGAGCAAAACTACAGAATCTCTTTGCAAGCCACAACTTATTGCGTTCAAAAAAACGTGAGTTGGCAAGCGTGCTTTATCAAGTTTCGTTGTCACCGCCGCGACGATTACCGTTGGACTGAATTTATTACCAATATCGTTTTGAACCACTAATACTGGTCTTGTTCCCCCTTGTTCAGAGCCGACGATTGGGCTCAAATCTGCTAAATATATTTCTCCTCGTTTGATCAAGGTTATTCACCGCCATTCGCATTTGTATACTTTTTATAGTATGCAAGAGGCAGTAATTTGGTTTTGAATTTTTAAAATTTATATATAATTTTAAGCTTCTATAATTGCTTGAGCGACGGCGAATTCTTTTTCGTGGCTTATTGTAACAAAAATTGATTTTGCGTCGAGTTTATTAAAAAGTTCGAGTGCTTTACCAGTAAGTTCGCAAAAAGGCTTGCCAGCGCTATTATTAAAAAGCTGAATTTCGTTCCATTTTATTTTATTCTCGCCGCCGATACCTGTGCCTAGTGCTTTTGACACCGCTTCTTTTGCGGCGAACGCTCCGGCGATATTTTGGGAAACAAAGCCTCTAGTAAATAATTTTTCTCGTTCTTTTTCGGAAAATATTTTGAGAATAAATCTTTTTTGGCTCGCCAACTTCGCAATTCTATTAATTTTAATAATATCGATTCCTACTCCAATTATCATAATCACACCTGCTACTTCTATATTTATATTTATATTTATATTTTTTAGTATTGCAAAACAAGATTTACATAGCCTGAATATAGTTTTAATATTCCACCTTCGTTGGTTGCAAGAATCAGGCGACCTAATTCGTCAATATCAACAAATCGACCACGAATTAATTTTTCTTCGCAATTTACGACTATTTTCTTACCCAAAAAGGCAGATTTATTTTTATATTCTTCTAATATTTGCTTGAAATTATTTTTATTATTTAAATCTAAAATTATTTTGTCTATAGAGTCTAAAATATTGGCAATAATTATATTTCGGTCAAAGTTAATATTTTTATTGCTCGCAATATTGAGGCTCATAGCTTTATTTTTAATAATTAAATTTTTATCTACATCTAATTGCGTGCTATTAATATTAATTCCAACGCCAATTAGCAAATAATTTACATTTTTTTGAGTTTTAATGTTTTCGCAAAGAATTCCGCATATTTTCTTGCCATTTGCAAGAATATCGTTAGGCCATTTTATTTTAAAGTTTATATTTGGGCAAGTTTTTCTTAATACTCTTTCTATAGCGACGCAACTAATAATCGGAACTTTGGCTAAAATATTGTCTCTCTGCCTAATTAATATGCTTAAAGCGATGTCTTTATTCGGCGTTGAAAACCATGATCTTTCTAATTTACCGTGCCCGTTTGTTTGAGTTTCGGCAATAATTGCAAGATATTCTAAGCTATTTTCTGAATTGTTAATAATATTTTTTGCGTAATTATTAGTTGAATCTATTTTATCAAGTATAATTATATTTTTGTCAAAAAAAACCTTGTTATCTTTGTCTAGATTTTCTAGTATATTGTTTTTATTTAAATTAATCATAATACTCTTCTGTCTCATATTTATCTTGCTTATCTTGCTCAAAAATTTCTTGCATCGCTTTTGTGATTGCGTCGTGCTTAAATCCACGATATGCTAAACGCCGATATATTTTTTGCTTTATTTTTGGATCTTTTAAATCTTGGTTTTTTGCGAATTTCTTTGCCAATTCTAGCGCGTTGCTAAATTCCAGATTTTCGTCTAGCTCCAAAATTGCTTCTTTAATTAAATCCGAATCTACGCCTTTAATAAAAAGCTTATTTTGCAAATTTCTTGATGATAGTCCTTTATTTGTGCCATTAATTAAAAAACTTTTGGTAAGTTTTTCATCGTCAATATATTTTAGCTCTACTAATCTTTGAATTACTGAATCAATAGTAATTTCATCATAGAATTTAGTCGTAAGCTTTTTTATAAGCTCTTTCTTTGTGTGGTCTCGGCGACCCAAAGAATATAGCGAATAATTCAACGCTTTTTCATATTGTTTTTTTAAATCTATATTTTCTGAATTTTCTTGATTTATATTATTAACTTTTTTCACTGAAATAAAATCTCCTGATTTTTTTGTATTATTTAATTATTTCTGCGCAAACTATCTTTGTATAATTAAACTAGATAAAAATAAAATAAAAATTAATTGGAGGAAATCAATGGCTATACCACAAATCGAAAGTAAAAATCTACAGGTTTTGTCCGAACAAATGGATCACGAAGCGGTTGCTTACAAAAAATGCAAAATGTATGAAGACATGTTAACCGACCCAATGCTAAAAACCCTTCTTTGTGACGTCGCTCAGCACCATAAATCTCAATTTAGTGCGCTTTGCCAATACTTAAATTCACATAACTAAAATAAAAACAGCTAAACTAAAATAATTAAAAATAAATAAAAAGAGAGAATTAAATATTATGAAAAGCTCATGCATTATGAACGATAAAGAAATTTTAACCGACGTTTTAAATTCGCAAAAGCAACTCGTTAGCACTTACGGCGTTGCGATAACCGAAAGTTCCTGCGCAAATTTGCGAAATGTGCTTTCTGCGCAATGCTCGCAAGTTGAACAAGACCAATTTACAGTGTTTAAAGAAATGAACAACCGTGGATTTTATCCAACCAAAGATGCCCCCGATGCTGACGTTACCGCCGCAAAAAAGAGCGCAACGCAATTGCAATCAGGAATGTGCTGCTAGTTTTTTTAATAAAGCTAAACTAAATATTAAACACAAATGCTTTATAGTGTTTGTGTTTTTTTGTTAATTATTAAAATTATTTTCTTGATTATTTAAATTATTTTGATTATTTTTTGATTCCTGAATTTGTGCAACGCTAAGCACCGTGTTTGTGCCCAAGCAAATATCGCATTTATTCAAACAATTCGGACAAATACAAAGGCTAAAAACGCCTTGTTCTTTGTGATCCATCAGCGTCCCGCACTCTAAACATCCACATTTCAATGTTTTGCTCCTAATATTTTTGATTTATTTTATTAATTATAACACAAATTAAGCATATTTTTTTGTTTGGCAAATTGTGATATAATTAAATATAATTAAATTTATTCTAGGAGCGCTATTTTGCAAAAAAAACTTAACTCTATTTTTCTTGTATTTACAAGCCTACTAATCGCAATTTTAACTTTTGTTTTTATGTTTCCACAAATTGCCAGCGCCGCAAGCCCCTCACCGACTGCTTTTTCTACAGTTGCGCCGGAAGATACTGCGCCTTTAACAACGGTCGATTCTGCGCCGAAAATTTTGCAAGTGGGCGCAACCGACGAAGTAATTATCAACGTTCAACTAAGATTAATTGATTTAAATTATTTTAGTTTTAAACACACTGGAACTTTTGGTTCAATGACTCGAGCCGCGGTAATCGATTTTCAATCAAAAAACGAGTTGCTCGCCGATGGTTCGATCGGGCAAGAAACGCTTGACAGATTATTTCAAAACGACGCTCTTCGAAAACCCGAAATTTCTATGCCTAGCATCGGAATTTTCACCAGAACTTCGCCCACTGTTTTTGGCGAACTTGAAGATTGGTCGAAAGTTAAAACAAATTTTCCAGTTGACCAAAGTGCAAAAATTACTGACTTAAACACTGGAAAAACTTTTAACGTGACCAGAAAAGGCGGCGCTAATCACGCTGACGTTATTCCATCAAACGCTTCAGATAAAATCATCTTTCTTGAGTGTTTTGGTGGCTCTACAAATTGGAGCAAACGCCCTGTTTTAGTGCTTATCGATGGCAAACAAATCGCCGGGTCGCTTTCTGGCGACTTGCGAACCACCACTGCGCTCTACTTTAAATCCAGTAGCTCTGACTCTGCGAATTTAATCGACCAAGAACATCGCAAAGCAGTTTTGCGCGCCGCTGGAAGTTTGCCTTGGTAAATCTACCCCGATAATCTAAACCAATATTTTAACCACCTCTAATTAAATTGTTAGAGGTGGTTTTTTTGTTAGCTTTGGCAAATATTTATCTTTACAGTCCTAAAAATATATGTTATACTTTTCAAAATTGTTAACATAGGTGAACTAAGGCAGATTTTTATTTTTTAGTCCTAATTTGTTAATATTTTGGCAAGCTGATTTTATTATTAATTAATGTGAATCAGCAGTTGAATTTTTGGGGCCCACCCCTCTCAGTCAACCTTCGGTTGCCAGCTCTCCCAGAGGGCGAGCTCTTTGGTACGACGCAAAACACATTTTATAATTTGGTGAAAATTACGATTTGCAAAGCAGTACTATAACCCAAGAATTTAAAGAATCATAACGTTAAAAAAGCTCGCCCTCTGGGAGAGCTGGCAGGCATAGCCTGACTGAGAGGGTTTACCAGCCGAAACGACTTTCTTTTAATATTTTGGCAAGCTGATTTTATTATTAATTATATGTTTTTAAATTTATAAAAAATTATTTAGGAGAAGAACATGAAAAAAATCATTCCAATTATATCGTCACTAATACTAGTTCTTGCGCTATCCTCTTGCTCAAGCGCGCCTGTTTCCACTCAAACAGAGGCAGAGGCAACGCAAGCCCCAGTCGCAACCCAAGCGACTCCAGCCACCGAAACTTCGGCATCTACCAAAACTTTCACCACTGTTAAAGGTGACATTGAAATCCCTGTTTCGCCACAAAAAATCGTAACAGATTATTATTTAGGCGAATTTTTGGCAGTCGGAGTCAAGCCATTTATTGCATCACCATATGCGCTAGCAAACCCCTATTTGGCTGATTATATCGATGGGATTGAACCGCTAAATATTGCAAGCAGCGAAAGCGCTTTGGAGATGATAACAGCTTCCGCTCCTGACTTAATCGTAACTTTATCCGAAGCAGATTACGAAAACTTTTCAAAAATTGCGCCTACTGTTTTAATTCCTTATAACAATTATACTCCTGAAGAATTATTTCTATATATTTCAGATATGCTCGGAAAAACACCTGAAGCGATTGAATATTTAGCAAAATTCAACGCAGACGCACTCGCCGCAAAAGATGAAATTCAAACAATAGTTGGCGAAAAAACAGTTTCATTTGTTGAAGTTTGGCCAAGCGAAATCTACACTTTAGGCAATAAATTTTCACGTGGTGGAATCATTCTGTTTGATATTTGGGGTTTGAAAGCACCAGAAAAAGTCCAAACTAATATGATTGATGGCGAAACTGCTTACGAAATTGTTTCACTTGAACAATTACCCGCTTACACTGGTGATTATATATTTTATAGCGTTTTAGCTGACGCTGACAGCGCATTTGTTGAAAACTCAGCAGTTTGGAAAAACTTAGGGGCTGTCAAGAACGGCTTAGTTAAAAATTACGTTCAAACCGCTTTTATGCATAACGATCCGATTACTCTTAACGCACAATTAGAATTTTACCTAGAATATTTTCGCACACAAAAAGCTAAATAATTATGAAAAATAGAAAAATCTCACTAACTGTTTTTTTGGGTTTTGGATTAATATTAATAATAATTGTTACTGCTCTTTCTATTGCTTTTGGAAGCGCAATTATTCCGTTTACCGATGTTAAAAATGCGTTATTTAATTTTGATTCGCAAAATATGAATCACCAAATTATTTGGGATTTACGTATTCCTCGCACAATTGGCGATATTGCAATTGGTGCTTCTCTCGCAGTCGCAGGCGCGATAATGCAAGGAATGACGAGGAATCCCCTTGCCGACGCTGGCATTTTAGGGATTAATTCTGGCGCAGTTTTTGCGTTATCTCTTTGCCTCGCTTTTATGAGCTCTGTAAATTATTCTTTTGTGGTGGGTTTTTCGCTTCTTGGCGCTGCCCTCGCTGCTGGAATCGTCTATGGCTTAACGGGAATTCACCACGGTAAACAAAGCCCTGTTCGCCTTGTTTTGGCTGGCACAGCGACTGGTACGTTTTTTTCAGCATTGAGCCAAGGTATTGCAAAATATTTTGGCGTTAGTCAGGAAATTACTTTTTGGACGATGGGCGGCGTGGCTGGAATCCGAAGCGCACAACTTTTTCAGGTTTTACCGATTATTTGGGTCGCGCTTATAGTTGCGATAATAATTTCTAGGTCACTATCTATTTTATCCGTCGGAGAAGAAGCGGCTCGTGGAATCGGAGTTTCTGTTGAACGCACTAAGTTTATTTGCATTATTCTCGTGCTTGCGCTGGCTGGTTCATCGGTTGCGCTGGCTGGACCTATTTCGTTCGTAGGGCTGATCGTTCCGCACATTACTCGCTCGATATTAGGGCTAGATTATCGCAAGATTATTCCTGGTTCGATGGTGCTCGGTGCTCTTTTAATGCTCTTAGCGGATTTAATTTCTCGGATAATAAATTCGCCCCACGAAACACCCGTCGGGTTGGTTTTTGCACTTTTAGGTGTTCCATTCTTTTTATATATTTCCAAAAAGGGGAGGACAAATATTGGTGCATAAAACTATTAAAAAAAAGCGACAAATTTTAATTATTATTATTTTACTAATTATAGTTTTTGCAAGTTTTTTATTCGATATAAACGCTGGCTATAATGATATTAGCTCCAGTGATTTTTATTCTATATTTAAGGGCGTTGCGAGCAAAACCGTAAAACTTACTATTGTGGATTTTCGCTTGCCACGAGTTATTATGGCTCTTTTGGTGGGCGTTGGTCTTTCTGTTTCTGGGTGCATATTACAAGGCGTTTCAAAAAATGAGCTTGCAGATCCTGGAATTTTAGGCATTAACGCAGGCGCGGCGCTGATGGTAGCGCTATATATTAGTATTTTTTCCCAAAGTTTAAAAAGCGCTTCCTCTGGAATAACTATAGTTGCTTTTATTGGCTCTATTTTCACTCTTGCGCTTGTGTATATTTTATCTATCGATAATAATAATAAAAGTCAAAATATTAGTTCAGGGCGACTGGTTATTACAGGCGTAGCCGCTTCGGCGGCGATTAACGCAATTACTATCATGCTTTTGTTAAGAATGCGCAATAACGAATATGGCTTTATCGCTGGGTGGATTTCAGGAAATATCTGGGGGGCAACTTGGTCAAATATTCGCTTTATTTCTCCAAGCATTTTAATTTTGTTTTTATTTGTGCTTTATAAATCAAACACTTTGAATGCGCTTTCTTTGGGAAATCAGTCAGCCGTTGGCTTGGGCGTTGCGATTAAAAAACAAAGCGTTGTTCTGCTCGCTGCCGCCGCCGCTTTGGCGAGCCTTTGCGTAGCAGTCGGGGGAGGCATCTCTTTTATTGGTCTAATTTGTCCGCATTTGGCTAAAAAACTTGTTGGCAATCGTCATCAAGTTTTGCTTCCAACGGCTGCGCTAGTGGGAGCATCGATTATGCTAATTTCTGACATCTTATCTCGAACACTAATTCAACCCGATGAAATCCCAATCGGAATCGTCGCTACTATTATTGGCACACCGTATTTTTTGTATTTACTTGTCAATAAAAAAGCAAGTTAAATTTAATAAAAAGGAGCGTACAATTATGGCCGTTATTTCTGCCGAAAAAATCAGCGTTGGATATTCAGGCATCGATATTGTAAAAGATCTTTCAGTGACTATTCCCGAAGGAAAAATCACGTCTATAATTGGACCAAATGGCTGCGGAAAATCTACGATTTTAAAGGCGCTTTCTCGGATTCTTCCCATTCGTGGGGGTAGCATTTATCTCAACGGAAAAGAAATCGAAAAAACTCCCACAATCGAAATTGCTAAAAAAATGGCGATTTTGCCCCAATCTCCCCTTGCTCCTTCAGGGCTTACTGTTGAAGAGTTGGTTGCGTTTGGTCGCTATCCTCACCAAAAAGGCTTTGGAAAATTAACTGCCGAAGATAAATCCAAAATCTCTTGGGCGCTGGAAATCACTCATATGGCAGAATTCGCTCAACGGGACGTTGAACAGCTCTCTGGCGGTCAACGTCAACGAGTTTGGATCGCTATGGCTCTTGCTCAAGATAGTGAGTTGATTTTGCTCGATGAACCGACGACTTACTTGGATTTGGTCCATCAACTCGAAGTGCTTCAACTTTTGCAAAATTTAAACAAAAAAGCAAACAGAACTATCGCACTTGTTATTCACGATTTAAACATGGCTGCTAGGTTTTCTGATTATTTGATAGCTGTTAAAGATGGGCAAATAGTTATGCAAGGCACGCCCAGCGAAATTATGACTTCGCAAATGCTACAAAAAGTGTTTAATATCGATGCGCTGGTTGAGCAAGATCCGCGAACAAATCGCCCAATGTGCGTTACTTATGATATTATTCACTAAAGTATATAATAATTCTTGAATGCCCTTAGTATAGCAATAAACACAAAAAAGCTTGTGAATAATTTACTCACGAGCTTTTTTATTATATTTAGTTTTAAAAATTTATATAATTTCTTTAATAATGCTGATCATTGAGCCAGTACCGATTCTGCTTGCGCCGGATTCAATCATTGCAACGAAATCGCTAAGAGTGCGAATTCCACCCGAAGCTTTAACGCCCATTGAGTCTTTGACGATGCTTCTCATTAGAGAAACGTCTGAAGCGGTTGCCCCCCCAGTTGCCATTCCCGTTGAAGTTTTAACAAAAGCAGCTTTTGCTTTCATTGAAATTTCGCACACTTTAATTTTTTCTGCGTCTGTTAAATAGCAAGTTTCGATAATTACTTTAACTTTTTTATCGCCAGCGGCGTCAACAACGGCTTTAATATCGTTATAGATATATTCATAGTTTTGCGATTGAAGCATTCCAACGTTGATTACCATGTCGATTTCTTGCGCACCGTCTTCAATTGCGATTCTGGTTTCTTCTGCTTTTGCTCTTGAGCTCATTGCTCCAAGAGGGAAGCCAACGACGCAACAAGTTAATACTGGGCTATTTTTAAGTTGTTCTGAAACAAGTTCAGCAAAGCAACTATTTACGCAAACCGAAGCAGCACCAAATTCGAGTGCTTCGTTGCAAATTTGGATTACATCTTTTTCGTTCGCAGTTGCTTTTAAAAGGGTATGATCGCACATTGATGCAACGTCTTTTGCAGAATATTTCATTTTTATTTTCTCGACTTTCTTATTTTAATTTTTTTAATTGTTTTTAATTATTTATTGTAATTTATTAATTAGTAACTACTCCATGAATAATTTTTGTTTTTTCTTGCGAAACTATATCTGAGAATTCAATAGCGTTTTTATAAATATTAATTGATTGCTCTAGTTTTTCTTGATTATTGGCATAAAAGACGCATAACACTTCTTCTGGATTTACTAAATCGCCTACACGTTTTTTTAATAGCAACCCAACGTTATAATCCAAAATATCGGCTTTGGTTTCTCGTCCTGCGCCCAAAACTTGCGCAGCGAAACCAATTTGGTGTGCATTTATATTAGATAAATATTTTGGTTTATCACCAGTGTATTTATATTTATAGACAAATTTTGACTTAACAAAATCGTCAGGATTATCTACGCAGTCTGCTTCTCCGCCCATTGCGACTATCATTTCGCGCAATTTTGCTTTTGCTTTGCCTGATTTTAGAGCATCTATTAACATTGCTTTTGCTACTTCAATATTTTGCGCTTTTTTTGCAAGAACAAGCATATGCGCGCCCAGTAGCAAGCTAACTTCAACCAATGGATCAGTTAGCTCAAGGCGATTGTCCAAAACAAAGACCGCTTCTTGCACTTCGAGCGCATTGCCGATTGCGTTGCCCAGAGGTGTGTTCATATCTGTAATTATTGCGACCGTTTCACGATTGAGAATTGCGCCGATTTCGCACATTTGCTTTGCAAGTTCGAACGCGCTTTCGGCGGTTTCCATGAATGCACCTTTGCCTGTTTTAACATCCAAAACAATCGCATCGCTTCCTGAAGCAAGCTTTTTGCTCATTATGCTTGACGCGATTAATGGAATACTTTCAACCGTACCCGTTACGTCTCTTAGCGCATACAATAGCTTGTCTGCGGGCACTAAGTTTGCGCTTTGGCCGACGACGGCGATACCATGAGTTTTGACTAGCTCAATAAATTCACTAATTGTTTGCTCGACTTTGAAATTTTTAATTGACTCAAGTTTGTCAAGCGTTCCGCCAGTATGCCCTAAGCCTCTACCAGACATTTTGGCAACGCTGGCCCCGCAAGCGGCTACCATCGGGGCAACGATTAGCGTAGTGGTGTCCCCCACTCCGCCGGTTGAGTGCTTGTCCACTTTGATTCCTGGGATTGCGCTCAAATCGACAACTTCGCCGCTATAAGTCATTGCGAGGGCGAGTTTGGCGGTTTCATGCTTTGTCATTCCAGAAAAGCAAATTGCCATAAGCAACGCTGATGTTTGATAATCTGGAATTTCGCCCGAAACCAATCCAGCGATAAAAAACTTAATTTCTTCTTCTGTAAGTTCTTGTCCAGCACGTTTTTTAATTATAATATCTACCATTCTTATAGCCATAAATTAACATCCCAACTAGTATATTTAAATAAATTTGCGCATGTTTTATTTTAACATATTTTATTAACAAAAGCCAATTCTAATATTTCAAAATATACTAAAATATTTTGAAATATATTTATTTTTGCTTAAAATATTACTCAACAAAGTTGCCCCCATAATTCCAAAAGCTGCTTGAATAAAATCAAAACCCAAAGTTGCCAGAGTTGCTTTTACGCCAAAAATCATAGTATTATAACAAAAATATCCAAAAATCATAATTAATTCGCAAAGCCCAAAAACCAAAACTTGCTTTAATATTTTATTTTTATATTTGTTTCGAAACAAAAATTTTGCAGAAACTAAAGCCATTATTGGTTTAATAATAATAGTTGCTGGCAGATAAATCGCATAACCTGTCAACAAATCAATGCTTCCCGCACCTATTGCGGCGCAAATCGCTGCGATTGGCCCAATAAAATATGAGCTGCTCAAAATAATTATGTCACCCAAATTTATGTTTCCAAAACCAACTGGGACTTGAATAAGTGTACCAACTGCGATAAAAGCTGAAATTAGCGCTAATATTACTAATTTTTTTATACTGTTTTTTTTATTATTATTCAATTATTATCTCCAAGCTAAATTATTAACAAAACGCCTTGCTTAGCTAAATAAATTATAGCATAAAAGCAAAGCGTTTGATTATTTTTATATTTGTAAATTTATTTTTGATTTTTAATTAAAACATTGGAACTACTGCGCCTTGATATTTTTCGTTGATAAACGCTTTAACTTTTTCGCTTTTTAGCGCTGCGATAAGTTCAACGATTTCTGGACGAGTTTCATCGCCATTGCGAACTGCGATAATGTTTGCATAAGTTTGAGCAGCTACGCTATCGCTTTCTTCTTTTGCGAGAGCGTCGGCAACGACTAGGCCGTTTGCGATTGCGTAGTTTCCGTTTATAACCGCGAAATCAACGTCTGGCAAAACTCTAGGAACTTGGGCAGCTTCAACTTCGACGATTTCGATGTTTTTAGTGTTTTCGATAATATCGATTTTCGTTGCGTTAAGCCCCGCGCCTTCTTTGATTTTAATAATTCCGTTTACTTCAAGCAAAAGCAAAGCACGTGCTTCGTTAGTGGTATCGTTTGGAACGGCGATTTTTGCACCGTCTGGAATTTCAGAAAGTAGTTTTGATTTTCCAGCGTAAATTCCCAATGGTTCATAGTGAATATAAGCAGCTGCGATCAAATCTGTGTTGTTATTTTTGTTGAAATCAAGCAAATAAGGTTCATGTTGAAAAAAGTTTGCGTCGATTTCTTTGGCTGCAAGAGTTTGATTTGGCAAGATATAGTCTGAAAATTCAATAATTTCAAGAGTAATATTTTTCGCGGCTAAATCGCTTACAACTAAATCCAAAATCTCTTTGTGTGGGGCTGGCGATGCTCCGACTTTAAGCACGATGTTTTCTGTGGTTACGGCTGCGTCGGTGGCGGCGACTTCTTGGGCGGCTTCTACTGCTTCGGTGGCAGCTGGGGTGGTTTCCACTGGGGCTTTTGCGGCGCAACCCGTTGCGAAAACTAAAACAGTTGCAAGCGCAAGAGCGATAAATTTGTTTTTGATCATATTGTACTTCTCCTAAATTTTTATATACTAATTTATATTAATCTATATTCTGCTTAATTAATAATAAATTTAATACTAACATATCTTGTGATTTTGTCAAATTAATTTAATTTAATTTATTTTTTTCTTGTTATTTTATTGTTTTTGCTATATTATTAAACATATATTTAAACTATGTTTAGCTATGCGTTTAGTTTATAATATTCAAAACCAAAAGTCAATAGTTTTTTAGTCTAAATTATGTTAAAATAAAAATAAATAACTAGGGAGGACAATAAGCAAGTGATAAATTCACAAGAAATTAATAACCAAAAACCCACAATAATTATTCAAGATCTTTGCAAAACTTTTGTTTCGGCAAACGGAAATTTTTCTGCTTTAAGCAATATAAATCTTGAGATTTTCCCAGGCGAAATTTTTGGGGTCGTGGGCATGAGTGGCGCAGGAAAAACAACGCTTGTTCGTTGCATGAACATGCTCGAACGTCCTACAAGCGGAAATATAATTATTGATGATAAAATTTTAAATAGGCTTTCCAAAAAAGACCTGCAAAAAGAACGTAAATCTATATCTATGATTTTTCAAGGGTTTAATTTATTAATGCAAAAAACCGTTGAAAAAAACATTAGATTTGCGCTTGATATTGTCGGAATAACCGGAATACAAGCTGATAACAAAATAAATGAATTGCTAAAAATAGTTGATTTAGAAGAAAAAAAATTCTCCTATCCTTCTCAACTTAGCGGCGGGCAAAAACAACGAGTTGCCATCGCAAGAGCCCTTGCGACCAACCCTAAAATTCTTCTTTGCGACGAAGCAACGAGCGCACTTGACCCAAAAACCACCCGCTCTATTCTTGAATTACTTAAGCGAATTAATGCAAAATTAGGCATAACTATAGTAATAATAACCCACGAAATGAGCGTCGTTCGAGAAGTTTGTAGCCGCGTTGCGGTTATGGACGAAAGCGGAATCGCCGAAATCGGCAAAGTTGAAAACATTTTTGCTAACCCAAAATCTCGCGCAGCAAAAAGCTTGTTTTTCAACGCAAACTTATCCAAAATAAATAATAATAGCAATAATATATATCGCATTGTTTTCGAAGGCACAAAAGCCAGCCAACCGATTATTGCGGGCACTGTTACGGCTTCAAAATCGCCGCTTAATATTATTTACGCCGATATTCAGGAAATCAAAAATAAAGAATATGGGCAAATGATCGTTCAGTTTTCACAAGAAGAAGCTTTACAAAATCTTGCATTGGAATTTTTAAAAACTCAAGACGTAGTCGTTGAAAAAATAGAAGATCTAGAAAATATTTAATAAATCAATTTAAAAAAATTCAGGAGAAATAATTAATGGTAAACTCTGCTCTAGTAAGCTTGCTTTTGACGGGCTTGAAAGAAACTATATATATGACGATTGTCAGCACAATTATTGCTTATTTAATCGGTCTACCTCTCGGGGTTGCGCTTTTTGTAACGCAAAAAAACAACTTAATGCCAAATCGTCCAATAAATTCTATACTAAATTTTATAGTTAATATTTTAAGATCTGTGCCCTTTTTAATTTTACTAATTCTAATTTTGCCCATGACTAGAGCAATCGTCGGCGTTGCCTATGGCACAAGTGCAACGATTGTTCCGCTGGTCGTCGCCGCCATTCCGTTTATTGGGCGCATGGTCGAATCTTCGCTTAAAGAGGTCGACGGCGGAGTAATCGAAGCGGCGGTTTCAATGGGCGCAAGCGATTTGCGAATAATAATTAAAGTGCTTTTAGGAGAGGCTTTGCCTTCGCTATTAAACGGCGCAACTATCGCTTTAACCACTATTTTGGGCTACTCTGCAATGTCAGGCGCAGTCGGCGGCGGTGGTTTGGGCGCAATTGCTATTAATTATGGCTATCATCGCTATCAAGCGCCTGTAATGGTCGCAACCGTAGTAGTTTTGATAGTACTTGTGCAACTAATTCAACTTTTAGGCGATCGCGTTTCACGCAAAATAGATAAACGCAAAATATAATTAGACCGCCCCTCTCATTGAGGCTTAATAATATCCCCCAGCTTAGCTGGGGGGTTTTCATATACGCCTTTAAGGCTCTGTTACTAGCCGTGCCTTAGCACATATTACGATCTGTCTTTTGCTTTTGATCTATTTCTTGCTACCCATAAATGAGTCTATATATTCTTTTATTGTAATTTGTTCATTTATTTGATCTTCGTTTATCTGGTTTATTATATTCTGCTATTTTTTTGCATTTTTTCCTTTTTTTCTGTACCACTGACATAGCCAGTGGTTTTTATACACAAAAAAGCCACCAAGTAATAAGCTTAGGGGCTTTTTATTATATTAATATTGGAGCCAATGACGGGAATCGAACCCATGACCTGCTCATTACGAGTGAGCTGCTCTACCGACTGAGCCACATTGGCATTTATATATTTTTGCAACAACAAGATTATAGCATTTTTAAATTTATCTGTCAATATTAACAAAATGGTAGGTGTGGCGCAATAGCGTTGTTACAAAAAGTCTATCAAGCAAAAGGGCAAATCTTGATATTTGTGCAAATGCTTTGCGTGATTATCTGATTTATGTTTTGTAGGCATTCTATATTTAAGCTTAGCTTCTCCAAATTTGTTATATGCGTCAACCAAAACTGAAATAACAGCTTTAAGCGTCTCGATTTTGCGACAAAAACAACGGCTATGACGTTGAAGTACAGGTATATAACCACGCAAATCAGCGTTTATACTTTCGACCGTATACGTGTCTTTTTTATTTCGAACGTTTCGTATGTGTTTTCTAGGATAACTTATATCAACGTAACCCAAATAACCGTCTGTGCAATAATAAAGCGCATCCGTAACACTATCAACTATAGCTTGTATTCGGCTTGGAAATTTATCTCTAGCAACGTCAAAACCAACAATTGGGCGTGGTTCACGTGATACCATTGTAATTATATACACGTTTTCACGAGTTTTTGAGCGGGCTTTGCGACTCAAAAACCAGTACAATTCATCAAGCTCAAATGTGTCCACCTTTTTATTGGTTTT